>JAFLJL010017568.1:2500-7500 GCA_018398815.1 Conus ventricosus | reverse complement strand
ATTTGTTTAGTAGGTCTACTTTTGTGTGACGCGACAAGAGCTGTGGTCAACAGCAAAATCATTGTGTGACGCGACAAGAGCTGTGGTCAACAGCAAAATCATTGTGTGACGTGACAAGAGCAGTGGTCCCAACAGACAAAATACAAATATGTGTGACGTGACAAGAGCTGTGGTCAACAGCAAAATCATTGTGTGACGTGACAAGAGCTGTGGTCAACAGCAAAATCATTGTGTGACGTGACAAGAGCTGTGGTCAACAGCAAAATCATTGTGTGACGTGACAAGAGCTGTGGTCAACAGCAAAATCATTGTGTGACGCGACAAGAGCTGTGGTCAACAGCAAAATCATTGTGTGACGTGACAAGAGCTGTGGTCAACAGCAAAATCATTGTGTGACGTGACAAGAGCTGTGGTCAACAGCAAAATCATTGTGTGACGTGACAAGAGCTGTGGTCAACAGCAAAATCATTGTGTGACGTGACAAGAGCTGTGGTCAACAGCAAAATCATTGTGTGACGTGACAAGAGCTGTGGTCAACAGCAAAATCATTGTGTGACGTGACAAGAGCTGTGGTCAACAGCAAAATCATTGTGTGACGTGACAAGAGCTGTGGTCAACAGCAAAATCATTCAGCAGCGGGTGGGAGGGCCATGGCAATATCTTCATCCGGTTCAGTTTTTTTCCCCCCAGATATTTTCAAAACTGCAATGATGTTGTTTATTCCCCACCATTTCTCTCTCTTCTCTCTCTCTCTCTCCTCTCTCTCTCTCTCTCTCTCTCTCTCCTCTCTCTCTCTCTCTCTCTCTCTCTCTTCTCTGTCTGTGTGTTGTGTGTGTGTGTGTGTGTGTGTGTGTGTGTTGTGTGTGTGTGTGTGTGTGGTGTGTGTGTTTGTGTGTCTATCTGTCTGTCTCTCTTTCTTTCTCTCTCTCTCCTCCCTCTGTCTCCTCCCCCCCCCCCTGTCTCTCTCTCTCTCTCTCTCTCTCTCTCTCTCTCTCTCTCTCTCTCTCTCTCTCTCTCTCTCTCTCTCTCTCTCCTCCCTCATACACGTGAGTGAGGAAAGGGAACTGTGTTGTCCACAGACATACAATCCGCACCACATGGGCCAGACACACACGAAGGAAGGATCAAAGGGCGGATATGACATCACACAATGAGGTGGCACTGCTCTTTGTCTTCGGAACCGACAACTACACTCGTCACGAAATGAACATCGTCAGCAAAGAGTCACTCGTGTATGGTGACGTCATCGCTGGAAAATTTATGTAAGTTTTTGTCTTTCTTATTTTTCTGTCTTCTGGGCCATTTATGTGGGAAAACCGTTCCCTCCCCTCCACCCCCGCCCCCCGAGCCGCTCATTACGACTCACTGTCCACAACCACACCCCAACTCATCCCGCTGCAGTCCCGATACCGGCAATTCATGGAAAACTCTAAATGACGACATTTTGTCAGGAGGCAACCCACCAGAGGAGACACTGCACTGCTGCCTACTCACTTCAGTGATGTTCTGTAGCGCTTGCCCTGATCCAGAATAGGCAGAACGGGCAGTACGCTACCTACTAAGCCCCCTGCAGACAACAATATTTGCGTAGTGGCGGAGCCGGCATGTGTAAGCTTTCCCTCCGGAAGGCGCCATCAATATGAACTGGCCGATACTGGCGATCCCGACATGGACCCACCAAGGACATAGTCGTGGAAGCAATCGGAACTTAGGTCACCAAGAGAGCAGGGCAGGAAAGGTATGAAATTTGAGACTTTTATTGATGCTGATTGGCGAGTATGAGGATAGGTTGATGAAGACGAGGTTATGGAGTTTCATTCTAGTCTGTGACAACGTGACGTGTACTCTTACGTATACTTTCATGTACCATTGATAGGCTGATAATTACAGAAACCTGCAGTGTTGGTCGGAACATTTGAGCAATACTCTCAGAAACGCATCCACTATGCGGAGAAAACTCGACTGTGTGATTCCAGCCCAGTTGAGAACATAACTATTTCAACTCGGGGTAGGAGCCGGTCGGGGTCGAAAAACCCCACCAACAAATGGCCCTGAGGGGAATCGAACACTCGACCTCCCTGCCCACAATTCTCTAGGCCAGCTACTGCACCACAGCGGCTGCCTGAATAAAACGAAAGGTGGGGGGAAAAGCTCGTAACGGTTCGTTAAAAGGGCTTTAAAACGTTGTTTCACAGCTGATGTGTTTAACTTACGACGACTGAGGAAGACAATTGGAAAGACAGGTTTGGTTTTTCCTTGGGTACTTCGGAGCAAAGTTAATATTGTCATATTAGCAACTCTGTCTTTCTGTCCAGCGTCTGTGTCTGCCAGAATTCAGGGGCGTAGAAGATTTGAAAATGCGTGCATCTCTCTCTCTCTCTCTCTCTCTCTCTCTCTCTCTCTCTCTCTCTCTCTCTCTCTCTCTCTCTCTCTCTCTCTCTCTCTCTCTCTCTCTCTCTGGGCGGGACAAGGGCCGGATGTAAAAAAAGCATATATTTGCTTATCTGTTACCCTTGGAAATAAAGATCATCATCCTCATCCTCATCATCATCATCATCATCATCATCATCATCATCATCATCATCACCATCATCATCATCAGTGTGTGTGTGTGTGTTGTGTGTATGTGTGTGTGTGTGTGTGTGTGTGTGTGTGTGTGTGTGTGTGTGTGTGTGTGTGTGTGTGTGTCTGTGTGTGTCTGTGTGTGTGTATGTGTGTGTGTGTGGTGTGTGTGTGTGTGTGTGTGTGTGTGTGTGTGTGTGTGTAAACTCTCATCCTCTTCTATTCATCATAACCTGCAGAGACTCCTATCAAAACCTAACACTCAAAGTCCTGTTCGGGATGAGGTGGACCTTGACCTCTTGCCCCGGGGTCAAGTTCATGGCCAAGGTCGACCAGGACACATTCTTGAACCTTGACCTTCTGCTGGACATGCTGCAAGCCTTTCAGAGGGCTGGGCTCTCCTCCTTTGTTCTGGGTTACCATCACCTCGACAAAAGGTGAGCCACTTGGTATCACGTGCTATGGTGTGAATTGTGTGTTCTGGGTCACCATCACCTCGACAAAAGGTGAGCCCCTTGGTATCACGTGCTATGGTGTGAATTGTGTGTTCTGGGTCACCATCACCTCGACAAAAGGTGAGCCACTTGGTATCGCGTGCTATGGTGTGAATTGTGTGTTCTGGGTCACCATCACCTCGACAAAAGGTGAGCCACTTGGTATCACGTGCTATGGCGTGAATTGTCTTATAAACAATTATACGCTATGTTCTGGTTATTTTCAACGTCAGAAGGGTTAAATCACCTTCTGTAATGTGTTTTGGTTTGTTTGGAGTGATTCATCCAGACAAGAGTTGAATCGCCTTCTGTAATGTGCTTTGGTTTGTTTGGGGTAATTCATCCAGACAAGAGTTGAATCGCCTTCTGTAATGTGCTTTGGTTTGTTTGGGGTAATTCATCCAGACAAGAGTTAAATTGCCTTCTGTAATGTGTTTTGGTTTGTTTGGGGTAATTCATCCAGACAAGAGTTAAATCGCCTTCTGTAATGTTTTGGTTTGTTTGGGGTAATTCATCCAGACAAGAGTTGAACCGCCTCAGGTGATGTGTCAGGGTTTGATCAGGTTATCATCATCTTGAGAAAATGTGAATAATCATAATGTAATGTGTTGTTGTTTGGTTAGGTTACTACTTCTTAAGAAAATGTGAATCATCATATGTGATATGTTATTGGTAGGTTAGACTACTATTATCTTAAGAAGATGTGAATCATCATACAATATGTGCTGTGTTCTTGTTTGGTTAGGTTATTATTATCTGAAGAAGATGTGATTCGTCATATGTAATGTGTTATTGTTTGGTCAGAATGCTATTATCTTTAGAAGATGTTAATCACCATACGTAATGCGTTACTGGTTGTCCATGCTAATCGTGAGATGTGAGTCATCATATGTAATGTATTACTGTTTGCTCAAGTTATCATTATCTTGAGAAGATTCGATTCGTCATGTGTAATGTGTTATTGCTGGTCAGGTTACTATTATTTTAAGAAGATGTGAATCACCTCATATACCGAGTTGTGATTTGTTCTGGTGATCACCACACTAAGGACAGATGAATCCCCTTATGTAATGTGACAGAGTTTGACAGGGGATGAATCCCAGTATGTAATGTGATAGGGTTTGACAGGGGATGAATCCCCGTATGTAATGTGATAGGGTTTGACAGGGGACGAATCCCCTTATGTAATTTGACAGAGTTTGACAGGGATGAATCACCTCATGTCATGTGATAGGGCTTGACAGGCGATGAATCCCCTGATGTAATGTGATAGGGTTTGACAGGCGATGAATCCCCTTATGTAATGTGATTGGGTTTGACAGGCGATGAATCCCCTTATGTAATGTGATAGGGTTTGACAGGGATGAATCCCCGTATGTAATGTGATAGGGTTAGGCAGGGATGAATCCCTTTATGTAATGTGATAGGGTTTGACAGGGGATGAATCACCTTATGTCATGTGATAGGGTTTGACAGGGATGAATTCCCTTATGTAATGTGATAGGGTTAGGCAGGGGATGAATCCCCTTATGTAATGTGATAGGGTGTGACAGGGGATGAATCCCCTTATGTAATGTGATAGGGTTTGACAGGGATGAATTCCCTTATGTAATGTGATAGGGTGTGACAGGGGATGAATCCCCTGATGTAATGTGATAGGGTTTGACAGGGTATGCATCACCTTGTGTCATATTTTCTGGGGTGCATTGTTTTGTTCTGGGTCACTTTCACCTTTAAAATGGTGAAGCAACTTGTGTCATGTGTTTTTGGTTGTTCTGGGTTTTCTTCACCTTTATTTAAAGAGATAAGTTATCTTGTACAACGTGTTATGGTTTATTTCGGATGATCACTAACTAGATAAAAGGTGAATAACGTGACGAGTTATGGCTTGTTCTGAGTCATCATTAATAGGACAAGGGGTGACTCACCACATCCTACCAAACC
>JAFLJL010017567.1:28453-43816 GCA_018398815.1 Conus ventricosus | reverse complement strand
GTTTTTTTTTTTTTTTATCTGTGTCGATTTTAAAAGTGATACGATTCTGCGTAATAACTGGGTTTTGATGATCAGGGTATGTTAAATATTATTAGTATAAATAATGCTGCTGCTGCTGTTGCTGTGCTTTTGTGCTGCTGCTGCTGCTACTACTACTGCTGCTGCTGCTTGCTGCTGCTATTACTACTACTACTGCTGCTGCAACTGCTTCCAGCTATCACAATGTATTTATTTATTTATTCATCTGTTTGTTTCTATATTCATTTATGAACTATTCATCTATTTACTTGCCTATCTATCTATCTATCTATCTATCTATCTATCAATGTACCTCTTTATTTTATATACAGTCTGCTTGCTTCGGTTCTGGTTGAGCAAAGTGTAATTTTTATACAATGTTACGGTAAAAGGACGCAATAAAAAGTGGTTTCCGGTCATCATTTCCGGAAAGGACATGTGTGTTTAACCGTGGCCAACGCAAGTGTTGTGAAAAGAAAGTCGAGTTTTGTGGTACCGATACTCCAAAGAAATGGAAGAAAAAAGAGTGCAAGGAAAGGCGAAAAGAAGGTAATGCATTTTTGTGTTTGAAAATTTCCCTTTGCGCAAATTACCCGTCAGATCGTCAGCGCAGTTGGTGAGAAGTAAAAGTTGACATCTATTCCAGATTAACTTAATTAAGTGTTTAAAAACTCTGGGACGAATTACCAGTGTAGACAGCTAGTTGTATGAGGGACTACAACGTTGTGAAATTCATTCGCCACCCTGCATTAATCCGCACTCGCCTAGGGGACCAGGTGGCTGAATTTATCCATGCCCCACATCTGCATCAAACGACTTTTCAGGCTCAGATTCAGTTCATAGCCCTGGACAATCGCTTAAATTGCAGTTGTAGCCAGAACTGGCTCTACATGTCCCTTCTATTCACGTTATCTGGCCTTTGTACGGTCAGGTCTTTAACTTACTCAAGCCTTTATTTATCATAATCAAAATAAATAGTCTTCAATAATGTAGTATCATCGATAGAGCTTTTGAAAAGATTAGTATTTTCGTTTAATCAGGATCAGGATCAGGATCAGGGGCGTTGTATCAATACAACTTAGCCTATTTAGGCTTTTTACGCCCCTTCTGTATGTATATATCCTTTTTTTTTTTTTTTTCATAACCGTTGGTCCAGTCATAGGCTAGCTCAGACTTATTATCCATCAATTCATATCTAATTTTTGTTAATAGTTCATGTTTATCTATGAGGTTCTTGAACACATTAATACTGGGTGCACTTTGATGTTAAGTGTTAGTTTATTCCAAAAGTTGGTTACTCTATTAGTAAAAGTAAATTTTCTTAAATTCGTTCTAGAATATTGTTTAAATATCTTATCTTCACTGTTCCTTGTAACATTCTTCTGCGGAGTTAGGGATTTATTATTCCAAAGATTTGTTACTCTGTCACTAAAAGAAAATTGCCTTAGGTTAATGCGACAATATTCATGATAGATTTTATCCACACTATTTCTGGTAGTATCAACTCTTGATGCAGTAAGAAATTTGAAATAGGAATATTGTCAACACAATTAAAATATTTTATAGACTTGGATCAAATCGCCCCTCACTCGTCTTGTTTCTAGGGTAGGCAGTCCAAGAGCTTTTAACCTACCTTCATTGGGAAGATTTTGTATATTCTTTACAAGCTTTGTTGCTCTTCTTTTAAATACTCTTTCCAAAGCAGCAGACTGCCTCTTTAATTGAAGATGCCAAAACTGTATTGCCATATTCCAATGTGGTCTAACGAAAGCCATGTAAAGTTTTGTAAAAATATCCTTATGAAAGTATGTTTAATTATACCAGTCATTCTATTAGCTTTATTTATAGAGTTCTGATATGCTTATTGAATACCAGGCCAGAATCAAAAGTGACACCAAGATCGTTTTCATAATCATATGTTGAAATATCTGCATGCTCACACCGTATTACTGTTTAGCATTGTATATTGGTATCTTGGGTTCTTACGTTCAACATGTAAATGAGTACAAATAAATTCAGCAATCCATTCCGATATCACGATCTACGATATAAGATATTTTCAGTTTGTGGAACTCTAACTCCATTTAAAGCATAGTCTGTTGGGCCTGTATGTAGATTATCATTGGACTAATGGTAATGGTGCATGTTTCAATCATCACATTAGCCTTTTGAATCATCTAAAAGAGAGTGAAAGGTATTCTGGCACAGAGAATAGATTAGAACCTTTTTGGTTGGAAGAGTTCTCCCCCATCTTGGTCATAATAGAATACAAACAGCTCCGTCCAGTCACTCAGTATGGGAAAAGATTTGCTATTTGTTAAACTCTTGATCATTGTCATTGATCTTTATCAGAATATCACATGTTGACTAATATGAATAACTTGTCAATAAGAAGAAAAGTGATATCTTATTAAATTAATGAATGAAATCAGATAATTCTGTTTGCTGACTTAATTTAAACACAAATTACAGGTACGGGGCTGTTTGTAATATCAGAATGTTTGTAAAATATAATAAAATGTTCAGCATGTCTGTATGATATGAACTGTCTAAAATTGTTGATAGCATTCAAGAACTCTCTCCTGAAGGTAAATTTGCAAATGGTAGGGGTGCCCTGCCTAGATTTTTAACAAGTCTGGCAGGAGTCATTGCTGATTTGAGTGTTTTAGTTTTAGTGCTACATACAAATAATTTTGTTGTTCATGTTGATGTTCTTAGAAAGAATTTTTTGCTATGTTGTTCTGTTTTACAGGATAGAATAGCAGACTAACTTTTAAAATTTTGATATGACTATTGACAGGGTTGCTCACTGGCTGGTTTTGAATTATGATGATCAAAACACTTGGACAGATAAGTCACCCGGACTTTTGGGTTCAGTTCCAGCCCAAACAGTCATGTGGAAGAAAAATTCAGACAAATTGAATGTGTTGATTGTTGGCAGGTGGTTGCTTTCAAAAATTATAATATCGAAGAGGCCCAGTTTTTCCTTGTTTTGCATGGACTTCTTGTACTGAAAAGGAGCGAAGTACTATTTGGATGGCTTGTGCACAGCATGAAAACCAGGATAAAGTTAAACCCTATTCAGGGACTGGTCAAAAATCCATTCAATTTCATCAACGGGTCATCTTTCTTATTTGTGATTTTTAATTTTTGTCCGGTAGTTTGGAGTAGTATTGGCAGGTAACAAACTTGACACTGTCCAGAGATTGGACCATGGATATGTGCATGAATGTAAAATGCAGTGAACAATTATGGGAAGTTAACGGGTTCCTACATACAATCTGGTCTATTCACAAGTAAAAATGCAGTGCAACAAAATATGGGAAGATAACGGATCACATACAATCTGGTCTATTCACAAGTAAAATGCAGTGAACAAAAATATGGGAGATAACGGTTCCAACATACAATCTGGTCTATTCACAAGTAAACTGCAGTGAAAAAATATGGGAAGATATAACGGTGTCCACATACAATCTGGTCTATTCACAAGTAAAAATGCAAGTGAACATAATATGGGAAGATAACGGTCCACATATCTGGTCTATTCACAAGTAAAATGCAGTGAACAAATATGGGTAAGATAACAGTCCACATACAATCTGGTCTATTCACAAGTTTATTTAATGTGTTCAAAGGTTAGCTTGAGTGATGAGGACATGTACAATGTTATGACATAAGCTGTTCTAGATACTTTGGTATTGTAGCGATTTAAAGTATCAGTTGATAGAATAATAATTCCAAGCAAAACAAAAGGAAGACAACAGCAGTAACGAAATTCAAAGAAGGAAATAATGATAATGCCAAAAACGATTGCAAACAAAACAACAAAAGGAAACAACAGAAGTCTCACAGTAACGAAATGCAAAGAAGAAATAATGTGATATTGGCCAAACGATTGCCAAACTAAACAAGAGTGAAACAACAGCAGTAACGAAATGCAAAGAAGAAATAATGATATTGCCAAACGATTGACAAACAAAACAAAAGGAAAACCAGCAGTAACGAAATGCAAAGAAGAAAATAATGTTATTGCCAAACGATTGCAAACCCAATACAATAAGGAAACAACAGAGTTACGCGAAATGCAAAGAAGAAAGTAAATGATATTTGCCAAACGATTGCAAACAAAACAAAAGGAAAACAACAGCAGTAACGAATGCAATAGAAGAATCAATGATATTGCCAACGATTGCCAAACAAAACAAAAGGCAACAACAGCAGAACGAAATGCAAAAAGAATGAAATAATGATATTGCCAAACGATTTGCAAACAAAACATAAGGAAAAAACAACAGGGCCCAAACAGCAGTAACGAAATGAAAGAAGAAATAATGATATTGCCAAACGATTGCAAACAAAACAAAAGGATAACAACCGCAGTAACGAAATGCAAAGAAGAAATAATGACATGCCAAAACGATTGAACAAAACAAAGGAAAACAAAGCAGTAACGAAATTGCAAAGAAGAAATAATGATATTGCTAACGATTGCAAACAAAACAAAAGAAACAACAGCTGTAACGGAAATTGCAAAGGAGGAAATAATTGATATTGCAAACGATTGCAAACAAAACAAAGACAACACCAGCAGTAACGAAATGCAAAGAAAGAAATAATGATATTGCCAAACGATTGCCAAACAAAACAAAAGGAAACACACAGCAGTAACGAACATGCAAGGAAGAAATATGATATTGCCAATACGAATGCAAACAAAACAAAGGAACACGCCAGCAGTAACGACCATGCAAAGAAGAAAAATTGTTATTGCCAAAACGATTGCAAACAAAACAAAAGGAAACACCAGCAGTAACGAAATGCAAAGAAGATAATGATATTGCCAAAACGATTGCAAACAAAACAAAAGGAAATACACCAGCAGTAACAAATGCAAAGAAGAAATAATGATATGCCAAAGATTGCAACCAAAGCAAAAGGAAACTCCAGCAGTAGCGAAATGCAAAGAAGAAATAATGATATTGCCAGACGATTGCAAACAAAACAAAAGGACAACACCAGAGCAGTAACGATATGCAAAGAAGAACTATTATTGCCAAACGAATTGCAAACAAAAACAAAAGGAAACACCAGCTGTAACGAATGCAAAGAAGAATATTAATGATATTGCCAAACGATTGCAACAACACAACTAGGAACACAGCAGTAACGAAATGCAAAGAAGAAATATTGGATATTGCCAAACGATTGCCAAACAAAACAAAAGGAAACACCAGCAGTAACGAAATGCAAGAAGGCAAAAATAATGATATTGCCAAACGATTGCAAACTAAACAAAAGGAATACAACAGCAGTAACGAAATGCAAGAAGAAAATAAAATGATATTGCCAAACGATTCCAAACAAAAACAAAAGGAACAACAGCAGTAAGAAATGCTAAAGAAGAAAATAATTGATATTGCATAACGATGCAAAACAAAACAAAGGGAAAAACAGCAGTAAGAAATTGCAAAGAAGAAATATGTATTGCCAAACGATTGCTACCCAATCAAAAGGAAACAACAGCAGTAACGAAATGACAAAGAAGACATAATGATATAGACAAACGATTGCCAACAAAACAAAGGGCAACACAGCAGTAACGAAATGACAAAGAAGAAATAATGATATTGCAAAGATTGCAAACTAAACTAAAGGAAAACAAAGCAGTAACGAAATGCAAAGAAGGAACTAAAGATATTCCAAACGATTGCAAACAAAACAAAAGGAAACTACAGCAGTATCGAAAATGCAATAGAAGAAAATAATGATATTGCCAAACTGATGTGCAAACAAATCAAAAGGAAACAACAGCAGTAACCAAATTGCAAAGAAGGAAAAATAATGATATTGCAACCGTTGCAAACCAAAACAAAAGGAAAAACAACTGCAGTAACGAAAATGCAAAAGAAGAAATAGGATATTGCCAAACGATTGCAAACAACAACAAAAGTAAACCACCGCATGTAACGAAATAATGCAAGAGAAGAAATAATGATAGTGCCAAACGTTTGCAACAAAACAAAAGAAACAACAGCAGTAACGAACATGAAAGAAGAATAATGATATTGCCAACGTTGCAAACAAAACAAAGGAAACACCAGCAGTAACGAAATGAAAGAAGAAATAATGATATTGCAAACGCTTGCCAACAAAACAAAAGGAAAACAACCAGGCAGTAACGAAATGCAAAGAAGAAATAATGAATTGCAAACGATTGCAAACAAAACAAAAGGAAGATACAACAGCAGTAACGAAATGCAAAGAAGAAATAATGATATTGCCAAACGATTGCCCCCCCCCCCAAAACAAAAGGAAAACAACCAGCAGTAACGAAATGCAAAGAAGTAAGGAAATTAAGGTATTGCCCAAACGATTGCAAACAAAACGAAAGGAAACACAGCAGTAACGAAATGCAAGAAAGAAATAATGATATGCCAACGATTGCAAACAAAACGAAAAGGAAACAACGCAGTAACGAAATGCAAAGAAGAAATAATGGATATTGCAAACGATTGCAACAAAACGAAAGGGAAACAACAGCAGTAACGAAATGCAAAAGAAGAAGTAATGATATGCCAATCGATTGCAAACAAAAACAAAGGAAACAAGCGCAGTACGAAATGCAAAGAAGATATAATGATATTGCCAAACGATTGAAACAAAACAAAAGGAAACAACAGCAGTAAAGAAATGCAAAGAAGAAATATTGATATTGCCAAAAAACTTGATTGAAACAAAACAAAAGAAACAAACAGCAGTAACGAAATCAAAGAAGCAATAAATGATATTGCAAACGATTGCAAACAAAACAAAAGGAAACAACAGCAGAGTAGAGTAACGAAAATGCAAAAGAAGAAACAACCCAATATTGCCAAACGATGCAAACAACACAAAAGGAAACAACAGCAGTTAGGGGGGGTGGCTTCAGGGTAGTGAGTAGGTTGGTATCGTAAAAAAAAATAAAAAAAAAAAAAAAAAATAAAAAAAAAAAAAAAAAAAAAAAAAAAAAAAAAAAAAAAAAAAAAAAAAAAAATAAAAAAAAAAAAAAAAAAAAAAAAAAAAAAAAAAATGCAAAGAAGAAATAATGATATTGCCAAACGATTGCAAACAAAACAAAAGGAAACAACAGCAGTAACGAAATGAAAGAAGAAATAATGATATTGCCAACGATTGCAAAAAACAAAAGGAAAACAACAGCCGTAACGCAATGCAAAGAAGAAATACTGATATTGCAAACGATTGCAAACAAAACCAAAGGAAACAACAGCGTTAACGTAATGCAAGAAGGAAATAATTGATATTGCCAAAGATTGCAAAACAATAACAAAAGGAAACAAAGCAGTAACGAAATGCACCAGAAGAAAAATAATGATATTGCCAAACGATTGCAAACAAAACAAAAGGATACAAACAGCAGTAACGAAATGCAAAGAAAGAACTAATGATATTGCCAAACGATTGCAAACAAAACAAAAGGAAACAACAGCAGAACGAAATGCAAAGAAGAAAATAATGATATTGCCAAACGATTGACAAACAAACATAAGTGAAACCACCAGCAGTAACGAAATGCAAAGAAGAAATAATGGTATTGCCAAACACGATTGCAAACAAAACAAAAGGAAACACCACAGTAACGACATGCAAAGAAGAAATTATGATATTGCCAAACGATGCAAACAAACAAAAGGACACACCAGCAGAGTAACGAAATGCAGATGAGAAATAATGATATTGCAACACGATTGCAAACAAAACCAAACAGGAAAACCAACAGCAGTAACGAAATGCAAAGAAGAATATAGTGATATTGGCCAAACGATTGCAAACAAAAACAAAGGGAACAACAGCAGTAACGAAATGCAAGAAGAAATCATGATATTGCCAAACGATTGCAACAAAACAAAAGGAAAACAACAGCAGTAACGAAATGCAAAGAAAGAATAATGATTATTGCCAAACGATTTGCAAACCCCCCCCCACAACCAAAAGGAAACAACAGGCTAGTAACGAATTGCAAAGAGATATATTGATATTGCAAAAGATTGCAAACCAAAACAAAAGGAAGAAACAACAGCAGGACGAAATGCAAAGAAGAAATAATGATATGCCAAAGATTTGCAAACAAAACAAAAGGAAACAACAGCAGTACGAAATGCAAAAGAAGAAATAATGATATTGCCAAAACGATTGCAAACAAAACAAAGGAAACAACAGCAGTAACGAAATGCAAAGACGAAGAGAAAATAATGAATTGCCAATCGATTGCAAACAAAACAAAAGGAAACAACAGCAAGTAACGAAATGAAAGAAGAAATAATGATATTGCCAACCGAATTGCCACAAAACAAAAGGACAACAACAGCAGAAACGAAATAGCAAAGAAGAAAATAATGATTATTGCCAACACGATTGCAAACAAAACAAAAGGAAACAACAGCGTAACGAAATGCAAAGAAGAAGAAATTAATGATATTGCCAAACGATTGCAAACAAAACTGAAAGAAACAACAGCCAGTAACGAAATGCAAAGAAGAAATAATGATATTGCAAACGATTGCAAACAAACAAAAGGAAACAAACAGCAGTAACGAATGCAAAGAAGAATTAATGATATTGCCAACGATTGCAAAACCAAAACAACAGGAAAACCAGCAGTAAGAAATGCAAAGAAGAAATAATGATATTGCCAAACGATTGCCAAACCAACACAAAATGAAAACACAGCATTAACGAAATGCAAAGAAGAAATAATGATATTGCCAAACGATTGCAAACAAAAAACAAAAGGAAACACCAGCAGTAAATGAATTGCAAAGAAGAAAATAAAGATATTGCCTAACGATTGCAAACAAAACAAAAGGAAACAAACAGCAGTAACGAAATGCAAGAAGAAATAAGATATTGCCAAACGATCAACAAAACAAAAGGAAACAACCAGCAGTAACGAAATGCATAGATGAAATAATTATATTGCCAAACGATTGCAATCAAACCCCCTTTAAACAACCAGCAGTAGCGAACTGCAAAGAAGAAATAATGGATATTGCCAATCGATTGACAAAACAAACCAAAAGGACAAAACAGCAGTAAACGAAATGAAAGAAGAAATATGATTTGCCAAACGATTGCCAACCAAAACAAAAAGGAAAACCTGCAGTAACGAAATGCAAAGAAGAAATATGATTATTGCCAAACGACTCCTGAAACCCCCCCCCCCCCCCCCAAAACAAAAGGAAAACACCAGCCAGTAACGAAATCGCCAAAGAGAAATAATGATATTTCCAAACGATTGCAAACAAAAACAAAAGGAAACACCAGCAGTAACGAATGCAAAGAAGAAAGAAATAATGTCTATCAGCACAACGATAGCAAACAAAACAAAAGGAAACAAAGCAGTAACGAACTGCAAAGAAGAAATATGATATTGCCAAACGATTGCAAAACAAAACAAAAGGTAACACCAGCTAGTAAGAAATGCAAGAAGAAATAATGATATTGCCAAACGTTTAGCAAACAAAACAAAGGAACACCAGCAGTGTTAACGAAATGCAAAGAAGAAAATAATGATTATTGCCAAACGATTGCAAACAAAACAAAAAGGAAACACAGCAGTACGAAATGCAAAGAAGAAATAATGATCATTTGCAAACGATTGACAAACAAATCAAATGGAAACACCATCACCAACAACAAAAGATAGAAGGATAGGTCATAATTCAGTTTTGGAATAGTTCAGCTGCGAAAGTGAGGTGACTGCAGGTGTAGAAGATAGGTCATAAATTCAGTTTGAGAATAAATCCAGCTGCGAAAGTGAGGTGATGCAGGTGTAGAGATAGGTTCATAATTCAGTTTGAGAATAGTCAGAGGACGTAGTGAGGTGACTGCAGGTGTAGAAGCTGTCATACAATTTGAGAATAGATCCAGCTGCGAGTGAGGCGGTGAAGGTGTAGAGATAGGTCATATATTCAGTTTGCGATAGATCAAATGCAAAGTGAGGCGACTGAGGTGTAGAAGATAGGTCATATACAGTTTGAGAATAGATCAGTGCGATGTGAGGCAATTGCAGGTGTAGATGATAGGTCGTACTTCAGTTTGAAGAATAGATCCAACTGCAAAGGGAGGCGACTGCAGGTGTAGAAGATAGGTCATAATACAATTTGAGAATAGATCAGCTGCGATGTGAGTGAGAGACGACTGCAGGTGTAGAAGATAGGTCGTAATTTCAAAGTTTGAGAATAGATCCAGCTGCGAAGTGACGGCGGATGCAGGTGTAGCTGATGGTCATAATACAGTTTCAGATATGTTCCAAGCTGCGAAGTGAGGGACGATGCAGGTGTAGAAGATAGGTCATTAATACAGTTGAGAATAGATCCAGCTGCGAAGTTGAGGCGACTGCAGGTTGTAGAAGATAGGTCATATACAATGTGAGGAATAGATTCCAGCTGCGAAGTAAGTGAGGCGATGCTGGTGTCAGAAGATAGGTAATAATACAATTTGAGAATAGATCCCTGCTCTGCGAAGTTGAGGCGACTTGCAGGCGGACATCTAAACAAAATGTTAAATGTAATTCATAGCAGTTCCACTATTGTAATTCATAGCAGTTCACTATTGTAATTCATAGCAGTGCAACTATGTTAATTCATAGCAGTTCACTATTGATAATTCATAGCAGTTCACTGTTGTAATTCATAGCAGTTCAATGTTTGTAATTATAGCAGTTCACTATAGTAATTCATTAGCAGTTCCACTATTGTATTCATGGCAGTTCACTATTGTAATGCATAGCTGTTCATGTTGTATATTCATAGACAGTTACTGTTGTAATTCATAGCAGTTTCACTATTGTAATTCATAGCAGTTCGCTGTTGTTTATTCATAGCAGTTCACTATTGTAATTCATAGCAGGTCACTTGGGTTTGTTTTTGTTAAAATTCATTGCAAGTTCACTGTTGTAATTATAGCAGTTACACTGTTGTAATTCATAGCAGTTCCATGTTGTAATTCATAGCAGTTCACTGTTGTAATTCATAGCTGACACAAAAAATTCACTGATTGTAAATCATAGAAGTTTCACTTTGTATTTCTTTGCAGTTCACTATTGTAATTATAGCAGTTCACTATGTAATTACAGCAGTTCACTATTGTATTCATGGCTTGGTCACTTATTGTAATTCATGGCAGTTCATATTGTTAATTCATAGCAGTTCACTATTGTAATTCATAGCAGTTCACTTTGTCATAGCAGTTCACTATTGTAATTCATAGCGATCACTATTTAATTACGTTTGGAAATTAGTTTTTTTAAGAATAAACATTTTTAGGTCCTGGTCAGTAATCTGAGACAAACAAGTACTCAAACAAAACAAAGAGTAGAGATATTTCTCTTGCTTGTGTGTACAATCAAGTTTATGGTCCATATGGTGTTTTAACTTCTTCTCAACCATATTAAAAGGCAATTAAACATAGAATTATATAGAAAGAAAAGAAATTTATGTGAGGTCTTTGATCAGTACTGATGGGAAAGATATACATCAGTTATTACTTTTACATGTTTTTCATGTTATGGTTGATACTCACAAAGAAAACAATAAACATAATACCTGCTTTATAAGTGATACAATTAAGATGCTAAAAAGGTCAAATTATCTTGCTTGGCAACAATGTCACTGTCTTTAACTGTTGAAAATAAAATAAATTTTAGAAGGGAAGATACTGGTTTTACCACATCAGAAGTAATACAAGAATGTTTCTTCAGCTAAGAAAATGGCGCGAACTTTGTGAAATAAGAAGTCTAATGGTTGAAATCATGTCGAACTAGGCTGACCCTGTCTGGCAAAATGGGCGTGATTGTTATGTTTTCGATTTTGAATTTTGTTGGTATAACAATTTAAAGAATTTGTCACAATATAAACAGCCCGTCTAATGAACAATCTAGAGATGAGTTAACATATTATTTTGGACATGGAAATGTTTTAGGGACAGAATCTGTGGTAAATGCAACAGCCCAGTCTAAGAACAGGCTAGACATGACGTTATCTTGTTATTTTGGGAGATGCTTGTTTTGTTTATTTTGATTTGGACAGATCTGTCACGAAATACAACAGCCAGATATGGAACATCTTAGTTAATGAGTTATCTCTTCTTTTGGGACATCATAATTTTTTTATAAAATTTTTTTGAATGTTGAATGCTTTCAGGCCGCCTCAAAGTATTACATGAAACTTTTTTTGGCTTTGACTTTTGATTTTTATTTCAGTCTGAACTTTCCACTCCGAACAACAGGCATAACATATAATAATTGATAATTCTGGAAGCAAATGTATGTGTGCATAAATGTATGATATGATAGCTCACATTATTTTTTATATTTTGTTGTGTTGTTGTCCATCTTCTGTGCCAGCTCAGTGGCATGGCACCCACGCCGCTCTCGAAACCCTCCACCGCCACAGCCGGTCAGTACTGCCGCTCATTCTGACCCCGTCCACAGCCACAGACGGTCGTCCCGTACGTCATTCTGACACCCGTCCACGCCCCAGCCGGTCAGTCCCACGTCGTCAATTTGTACGTCCCACCGCCCCACAGCCGGTCAGTCCCGCCGCTCATTCGACCACCCGTCCACAGCACAGCCGGTCAGTCGAGCTCATTTCTGACACCCCGTCCACCGCCACAGCCCGGTCAGTCCCGCCGCTCATTCCGACACCCCGTCCACAGCCACAGCCCGGTCAGTCCCGCCGCAGTTCCGCACTGGCAATCCACAGGGAGCAGTCATTGTCAAGTCGTCAAGAGGCAACCCACGGAGGAGACACAACACTGCAGCCGAGTCACTTCGGTGGTGTTCAGTGGCGTCTGTTCTGATCTAACATACACAGGACACCACCTACTGATGACAATAATTGCTTAGTCGTGGAGCTGGAGTAAGTGAGCTCTGCCTCCAGAGGGCGCCCCCAAACATCCGTCCAACGACAGCCCCCATGGACTCGCGTTACTGGTGACGGAACTAAACCAAGGTCACAGATGTGGAGAGGACATCGAAAAATGAGGTCACCATGAGAGCAGGGCATGAAGGGGCCCCAGAATTTGATACTTTTTTTTTAATGCTGATCGATGAGAGTGAGGG
Organism: Conus ventricosus; assembly: GCA_018398815.1. Taxonomy (NCBI): domain Eukaryota; kingdom Metazoa; phylum Mollusca; class Gastropoda; order Neogastropoda; family Conidae; genus Conus; species Conus ventricosus. The sequence goes on along the minus strand of JAFLJL010017567.1, from coordinate 30,675 downwards.
TGATGAAGATGATGCTATGGATTTCCATTCCGGTCTGAGACTGCATGACAGGGCTGTACTCTACGCTTTCTCTCATATTATAATATATCCCGGTGTCAACCAGGCCTGAGAGATACAGACACCTGCAGTGTGGTCAGGAAATTTGAGCAACACTCTCAGAGACGCATCTGTTAAGTGGGTGAAACTCGACTGTGTGGTCCTAGTCTTCCCAGCTGAGCCCATAGCAAACTCAACTCTGGGTAGGAGCCCATCAGAGCAGAAAAATCCCATATCACTCTGATGGGAACCAGCCGGGAGTCCGCGACGCTAACCATTTCGCCATGGCGGCTGGTATGATAGCTCACATTTACACAACAGGCTGCTGCTTGGGTAGAGTTGAGTAAAGACTGTCTGCCAGCACCAGTCATTTGATTCTCGTGTCATTCAATGGAATACCAGTCACTCAGATTGAGAATCACTCATTCCTTTTCTTTCTTTTGATCAAACAGAGGATGCATGCTATGGGAATACATGTCATCCATACCAAACTGCCAAAACTGGCCTTCTGAAAGTTGGCAAAGGGATGTAACATGCGCATAAGATTTTATGTGTGCGTTCATACACAGAACCTTGGTTTTGTAGTCTTAGTTGACTTGAACTGAAGGACTTTTTAGGAAATGGAGTCAGAAACCAATGTTTACTCCGAGGGAACAATTCCCCAGTACCTAAACGTCCTGGTGGACCTTCAACCTGCAACAAGATCACCAAGATCTTGAGTTCGGTGCTTGACCGACTGAGCTGTTCTGACCTGCTTCCCCCTTCCCCTTCTCAAAAATAACAGTAGCAGCCAGGAGTTGATGCAGTCGCGTCGGCAGATGCATGATGCTTGCCTGAGAAGGAGAAGTACAGTCAATCTGTCATTTCTGAGCTGACCAAATAGCATGCATGATGCGGAGATGTTTTTATTTGAAGAAGACATCTGATCTCAGTGAGACAGTAGTCTGTTGGGTTATGTTCTCAAGGTGGGGGGGGGGGGGGGGGGGGGGGGGGGGGGGGGGGGGGGGGGGGGGGGGGGGGGGGGGGGGGGGAGAAAGTGGAAAGGAGGAGGGAAGTGCACTCTGTCTGCACTGAAGTCGACTGCTCAGTCACTCCTTCAATGACAGTCAAAGTGCAGACAAGAGCAGTCACTCCTTCAATGACCAGTCAAAGTGCAGACAAGAGCAGTCACTCCTGTAACCAGTCAGAGTGCAGACAAGAGCAGTCACTCCTTCAATGACCAGTCAAAGTGCAGACAAGAGCAGTCACTCCTTCAATGACCAGTCAAAGTGCAGACAAGAGCAGTCACTCCTTCATGACCAGTCAGGAGTGCAGACAAGAGCAGTCACTCCTTCAATGACCAGTCAGAGTTCAGACAAGAGCAGTCACTCCTTCAATGACCAGTCAGAGTTCAGACAAGAGCAGTCACTCCTTCAATGACCAGTCAAAGTGCAGACAAGAGCAGTCACTCCTTCAATGACCAGTCAGAGTTCAGACAAGAGCAGTCACTCCTTCAGTGACCAGTCAAAGTGCAGACAAGAGCAGTCCTGAGCATTTCCATTTAACTGTGAGATGGTATAGATGCGCAGGTCTGTAGACAGATCTAATGGGTATTTCTAACAAAGTATGTTTTTGTTTGCAACCAAAGCCACTGCATTATATTGGATAACTTAAGTGGCATGCACAAGGCTTTGTAATAATAGAAAATGAATGTAGATACAGAGAGAAAGAAAATGGGAAAAAGTGCCGTTAACTGAAAGAAAGAAAGGGGAGAAAGTTGTGTACATATGTTAGTGTGTGACTGTGGTGTGTGTGTGGTGTGTGTGTGTGTGTGTGTGTGTGTGTGTGTGGTGTGTGTGTGTGTTTTTAACAGGTGTGTGTGTGTGTGTGTGTGTGTGTGTGTGTGTGTGTGTGTGTGGTGTGTGTTTACAGGTGTGTGGTGTGAGGGAGAGAGGGAGGGAAGGAGAGTATATGCTGTGTGTGCAGTGCAATGCATTATGCATTTGTGTGTACTGTTGGAAATGTAACTCACTAACTGTTTATGACACCCCACTCACCACCACCCCCCTTCACCTCCCTCTTCCTCGTCTCACACTCTCTCTCCACACTCAACACCAAAACAACACACACACAACCACACCACACACACACACCACACACACACACACCACACACACACACACACAACACACACACCCCACACAAAC
>JAFLJL010017567.1:0-22234 GCA_018398815.1 Conus ventricosus | reverse complement strand
AAAACCTTTTTTTGGGGGAAATTTTAAAAAAAGCCCTTTGCAGACGTTGGGACTTTAAACAAATGGTAGATGGGCGCTTGTATGGTTTTGAACACAAAAGTTTGGGTGATTTAAACGAAAAGAGGTTGGCACAGCAAAAATTTTCCTAACAGAAAAAAGCGCATCTAAGGCAATAATGTTGGCCAGTATGAATATAAAATAGTTCGAAAACCTGACCTCAAATGGCACTTAGAACCATATTTAGAATGGGACATAAAATTTGAATTCATAAGCCCATTTACATATTTTAGCCGTCAAAAAGTTTCAGAAAAGCATTCAACTCTGGCCCTTTACATGTAAGTCTTATGCCGGACGACAATAGTCGGAAAGAAATTGAAATAACGCCGTATGGGAAAAAGCAGTACATCCTCCACAGAAAAGAAACAGTTGTAAAAAAAGCTTCTACAAAATTACAGTTCTTTCCAAGCAGAAAATTAGGAGACACGTTCACAATGATATTTTGAAATTTCTGTCTTTAAAGATGTGGAGGAGGGATGGGGTTGTGGGCGTTAGTGATGACCTTATAAAAGGAATTAATATTAGCAGGCAAAACTTAGACGTTTAAACGCCTTAACGTTACCATCGTCGTTCTTCACAATGGCGAGGATATTAAGATCATAACAACAAGCAACAAAATCAATGTTGACTTAAATAGAAACAATCTTACAGAACTAAATTGGATTAATCTTACACATTTAGGCCTCATAGGTTTTATTATACTGAACAAGTTTTGACGGAGAGTATGATAAAAATAATAACTGGATTAGATTAAATTCTGTTATAAAACTATGGAGCAGTTAAACTTTATGACAAAAACTCCTCATTGCTCATTGATTTGTGGGCAGACTGGTTGTGGAAAAACAATATTTATCCTCGACCTGTTACAAAACATGTTTATCGTTATAATTTTAATCATATTGTGGTTTTCTGTCCAACACTTAAATGGAACAAAGCATATCATGATAGAAGGTTTATATGGACAGATGATGACATATATTAGTTAATCCTAGCAATAAACTGAGTGAGTGTTTAGAACAGTTTTATAGACTGTTTGAAGGAACGCAGACACTATTTATTATAGATGACTGTTCGGCAGAAAGAGACATAGTTAAAAAGAGAAAACACTTTGTCGAAACTAGCTTTCAGCGGAAGACATGCTCGATAAGTGTGTGGATTTTATGCCAGAAATATAACTCAGTTTTAAAAGACTTTAGAGAACAGTTAAAGACTGTAGTGTTATTTCACATGAAAGACAGAGACTCATTTGAAGAATGTTTGCGCGAAAATGATGTTATTGAAAACGATCAAGAAAACATAGGATTAAACAAAAACTAAAATCTGAAAAGAGTTTAGTAAATTAGTATTAAAAACGGATAACCCTGCACAGTATGTTTGTTTGTAGATAATCGTTATTTTTTGGTTATTGAAGTCTTACTTGTCAGAGAACAGTAAATATGCTGATTCTAGGTCACTTTCGCCCGAAAACTTGGTGGAGGAGCAAGTGGGGTAGAGTCGGCATATTACTGTTCTCTGGGTGTCAACCAGGCCTGAGAGATACAGACACCTGCAGTGTGGTCAGGAAATTTGAGCAACACTCTCAGAGACGCATCTGTTAAGGGGATGAAACTCGACTGTGTGGTCCCAGTTTTCCCCAGCTGAGCCCCATAGCAAACTCACTCCGGGTAGGAGCCCATCAGAGCAAAAAAAATCCCACATCACTCTGATGGGAACCAGCCGGGAGTCCGCGACGCAAACCCCATTTCGCCATGGCGGCTGGTATGATAGCTCACATAAATTTACACAACAGGCTGCTGCTTGGGTAGAGTTGAGTAAAGAGCTGTCTGCCACACCAGTCATTTGATTCTCGTGTCATTCAATGGGAAAATCAGTCACTCAGATTGAGAATCACTCCCTTCCTTTTCTTTCTTTTTATCAAAACAGAGGATACATGCTAAAGGAATAATGTCATCCATACCAACTGCCAAAACTGGGCCCTTTTGAAAGTTTGGGAAAGGGATGTAACATGCGCATAAGATTTTATGTGTGTTTCATACACAGAACCTTGGTTTGTAGTCTTAGTAGACTTGAACTGAAGGACTTTTTAGGAAATGGAGTCAGAAACCCAAAGTTTTCTCCGAGGAACAATTCCCCATACCTAAACGTCCCGGTGGACCTTCAACCCGCAACCAAGATCACCCAAGATCTTGAGTTCGGTGCTGACCGAAATGAGCTGTTCTGGCCTGCTTCCCCTTCCCCTTCTCAAAAAGTTAACGTAGCAGCCAGGAGTTGATTCAGTCGTGTCGGCAGATGCATGAAAGCTTGCCTGAGAAGGAGAAGTACAGTCGATCTGTCATTTCTGAGCTGACCAAATAGCATGCATGAAGCAGAGATGTTTTATTTGAAGAAGACATTGATCTCAGTGAGGGCAAATAAATTGTTGTGGTTATGTTCTCAAGTGATGGTGGGGGGGGGGGGGGGGGGGTAGAAAGTGGAAAGAGGAGGGAAGTGCACTCCGTCTGCACTGAAACGACTGCTCAGTCACTCCTTCAATGACAGTCAAAGTGCAGACAAGAGGGAGTCACTCCCTTTAATGACCAGTCAAAGTGCAGACAAGAGCAGTCACTCCTTCTGTAACCAGTCAGAGTGCAGACAAGAGCAGTCACTCCTTCAAATGACAGTCAAAGTGCAGACAAGAGCAGTCACTCCTTCAATGACCAGTCAAAGTGCAGACAAGAGCAGTCACTCCTTCAATGACAGTCAAAGTGCAGACAAGAGCAGTCACTCCTTCTGTAACCAGTCAGAGTGCAAAAGACATACTCCTTCAAAGACCAGTCAAAGTGGCAAAAACACCCCCAAAATCAAGTCAAAAAAAGTCCCCTTAAACCAGTCAAGGCAGACAAGAGCATAAATCCTATATGGGGCAATTCTTACTTTTTTCCCCAAAAAGATTTAAAGGTTAAAACGAGCATTTTTTAAACATACAAAATTTCTGACAACAGGGTTTTTTTATGGGGTGTTTTAAAGCGCACTTGCCCCTGTCAAAAAATGCAAACAGAGTTTCAAATTAGAAGCAAATAAGAAAAGAACTAAATTTTTTGAAAAAAACCCTTTCCCATAAGTATAGAAATAAATCCATTTTTGAAAACCCAAAAAAAACCCCTTCCCCAAAAAACTAACAAATGGTCTGTAGTAGACAATTTAGTCCCTCTAAGGATTTCCCCCAAATGCCCTACTTTGGGCCCAAAACCACTTAAAAAAAGTAGACTTATACGTTGCAGAGGGCCCCCAAGACCAAATTTGTTTTTAAACAGAACAATAACGGGTTTCGGTTTTTCCCAAAAAAGGATCAGCAAAAAAAGGTTTTGTAGAAGTTTGATGGTTAAAATTCCTACAATAGAAGCAGCTGCCAGTCATGAGCCCATTTGTAAAAGTTTGTAACTGTAAAACCCAAAACACCTTACACCAAAAACCGGGGTCAAAATTTTATTTTTTAAAAATTTTCCACAAAATGCAAATGGCCCCAAAAACGTATTTTATGCTGATTTATGAAACAATTTTGGGCCCACAGAACTAATGGCCCACAACAGCAAGAAAAAAAAAAACAACCTTTTTAACTCACCATCAGATCTGTTTTTAAAACCGTTTTTTGCGTTAGGTCAAAAGGGGGAACACACACCCAAGTTTTCCAGGGGGCCCCAATGCAGCAAGTATTTTTTTTAAGAGCAAAATGAAAAAACTTGGGAAAACAGTTATCCAACCCAACTGAACCTTTCAGGCATTGAAATGACCCCTGAAGACCAAAACTTTAATGGCTCCCTACACACGTTGGTTTGAAAATAAAAAATTTATTACAGCGCAGAAAGGGACCCATCACTTTAAACGGAAGTTTAGAGGGGCAAAAACAAAAATTTGTAATCTTCAGCTAAGGTTGACCCAAAGACATGGAAACGGCCAAACTTCAATCATAACCTACGGGCACAAATTCTCAATTCTTCATGCAAGCAGTGACTTTTTGAATATAAGGGGGTTACCCCATTGCACAATCTTCAAAAAGTAAAAATGATTTTTTACCCCTTAAAATTTTTAAATCCTTTTTTTACTCAGCCCAACATCTGATGGCTAGTTTGGATAATTACAGGTTTCCTAAAAAGACTTTCCAATCACTAAAAAATACTTTGACCCATCTTTAGGGCAAAAAGGATCAAATCCTTAAAATAAAAGAATTTCGTGGGATGGGTTTTTGACAAAGCCCTCATTTCCCCCCAAAAGGGCCTTTCTTTTCTAGTCTTAGGGGCAAAGCCCAAAAACAGACTCAACATGAAAACCTCGGGAAAACCCCGGGACAGAATTACACTTTGAAAAAAGGGGGGACTATCATGACCCAAAATTTTTTGGCTGACGGGGTTTTTTTAATTAGCAGACGTTTTTTCAGATTACAGTCTAAAAAGCATAAAAACATTAAAACCTTAGACTCCTCAAATAAATCCCGCGCCTGGCCTTTTTTGAGAGGGCTTTTTTAAAGTCTACAAACTTTCAGTTTGGGACTTAACCCCCTGATCAAACCCACATTTCAGATGATTGAAGATGGGCGGGGGGAGGTTTTAAAGCAGGCCCACACCCCTTACTGCAAACCCAAACCAACAAATTTTTAGATAAATTATGCCCAAAACCCAAAACCACCCAAACCCTACAAATGTATTTAAACCGCAAACAATCTGTAGGATGGGCCATAGTAAAAAACCGCTTCCACGAGAACTTTACAATAAAAAAAAGGGGCCCCAAACGTGTCAATATTTGTTTTAAAGGGGTTGCCCAAAAAAGCTTCCAACTAAAAAACCAATGGGGCAAAACTTGGAAGTAACTTAGAATATTCTTATGAACTAAAAAGATCCCCAAAAAACGTTTAAAACCCCCAAAGCCGCAAAAAAGTTTAAAAGATGATTTCCCCCCCGAACCTCCAATCTTGTGCCCAATTTTCGAAACCAAAACAAAATTTTGTTTTCCTTTAACAGACTCCAACAGTTTTACTTAAGACAGGGGCTGAAACTAAGAGCTGCCCAGGAATCATTGCTTTTGACCAAGAACCCTTTAGGGGCCCATACATCAAAAAATTTTTGGGTTTTCTTAGAACCCAACCCACGACGCTTCAAAAAAAAAACTTCTTTAAAAACGATGCCAACCCAGCTCCCTTTGGAAAAACCCATGGAGAATCCACAAAAACCGTAAAAAATTAAAATTAGTTACAAAAAAAAAACCAAGCAATTAAGTTTCCCTTCAAAACCCTAACAAACAAGACTTTAGAAGTTTTAAACCCGACAGTTTGGTTTTGGCTTTAATAAGAAAAAAAAGGTGTTAATTTGGACAAGCCGGGTTTTTTTTCGGTTTTACGAAAATTAGATTTGTAAAAAGAAATTGATGTTGGAATTTCTGTAACGACACTTTAAAAACCCGGGCCGCCCCAGAAGCAAAGTTCTTTAAATCCCGACACGAAATTTTTTTCTAGAACACCCAACAAAGTTTCTATAAGGTTTTTAAAAAAACAGAAGTGCAAAAGGGAGCTGTTTGGATGGTACGACACATGCAAAAAAACCCAAAAGACGCCTTTTACATTAAACTGCAAAACCAAAAAAGTTTTGGAAAATAAAGGGATAACTTAAGGGGACAGTTTCAAAAAAAAGTTGGTTGGGGCAAAAGGTTTAAATGCTTTGCTACCAACTTCTTTAATGAAAAAGGGCTAAAGGCATAAGTAAAGAAGTTGTCAAAAAAAATATATCCGTTAACTACAAGAAAGCTCTCTTTAAAAACCCAAAGTTTTTTTCATCACAAAAAAGTTAATCGCGCTCTACTCTTCATCAATAAACACAATTTCGGGTTTCCAAAAAATCACTAGTCTCAAACAAAAACCCAAGAGAACTTACTTAAAACCTATTTTTCAATGCTGGGGGGCATGGGAGAACTTTAAAAAAAAAACTTGACAATTTGGCTTGTACTTATTTAAGAACTTAAAAGAACTTTTTAAGAACCTAACAAGTACTTTTTTAAAAACAAAACTTAAAACCCTAACAAGTACTTAAAAAAGAACTTATTTTTTTTTGCACTTAAACCTTGTAATTTACTTGCATTTAAACCTTAAAAAGACTTTTGAAAACTAACTTAACTTTATTTAAACTATTCTTAATTTAGTACTTTTTTTAGTTCTTAAAAAAAATTTCCATAGAAAAGGGAAACTACTGCAGGGGGTTCGCTTTTTTGCAGAAGCTGGGTCTTTTTTTTTTTACGGGGGTTTTGGGGGTTTTTTTCGATTTTGCTGCAAAGTTTTTCATAAAAATTTGTATGCAAAAACTCCCCCACCAACAACAACACCCGCAAATACAAAAAAATTTACATTTTAACGTTTGTTTGCGATTGTGTTTTTTTTATTTTTTAATTTTAAAGCGTTGGTGCTGGCGGTGAGGGTGTTTTAAACCTATCTAAACAATTTTTTTTTTGGCCAATTGGGTTTTGGGGCTTTTCGGGCTTTTTTCCTTTCACTATTTTTACGCCCCCCCCTCAATACGCCCCAGGATTTTTGTTTTGGGAACGTTACCACTTGGGGGCACATTCATTTTGGGGTGCATTCTGCCCTTCGGGGGGCCCTGCGGTTTTGTCCAGGGGGGTTGGGCAACCCATCTCCTGATCTTTTCATTTTTTTAAATTGCGTTTAAAATTTAATATAAACCCAAAATTAAATGATTAAAAGTAAAAAATCCCATGAAAAAAGGCCAAAACATCGCCCCCAAATCTGAATAACATGCCCACAGGGCAAGATTTTTCCCTAGGGACTTTTTTTAAAAACCCGGGATCTTGTGAAAAAGTCGTTTTTTAAATTTTCTTCGAATCAACCCGTTTATCTTTACTTACAAACTTGGGCAAAAAAACCCAATAAATTTGTCTGAGCCCACTGATTTTCCCAAATTTTCGACCCAAAGCTGTGCTTCGTACCTAGCGTATTATTTCCCAAATTTCCCCCGATGTAGACAGTTTTTTGAATTTTTTCAATACTTAGTTCAACACCTAAAAAACTGTTTTTTTTTTCCCCACACGCAGCCAGGAGTAAATCTTTCTTTATGGAAAGTTTGTCGGGTTGAGTAGCCTGTTTCCCTCCCACATTTTAAATTTTTCGTCACAATCCATTTTTAAAAACAAAAAAAAAAAAATATAATATTTTTAAAAACCCCATGATTTTAAACGTTGGTTAATTATGCAGTCCCTACGCCGGTGTTATAGCCCTTTTCAACTCTTGAAAAAAATGTTTTTTAAGGAATAAAACCGCCCAAAGGGGAAAATAGAAGATTCCCCAAAAACCCTATTTTGAAAACCTTTTTTTTAGCTTTAACAAAAAAAATTATTTAATTAAAAACCATAGACGGGGCCTTTAAATTAAAGATTTTTTTAAATTATTTTTTTAGTTAATAAAAAGTTTATTAAAAAAAAATTTTTAAAAATTACGATTTACCCCCTGCTGGATTGGCGGCTTAGTATAGGCTATACGTGTTAGCAAAAAAAATTTTTAAAAAGCCGGGGGTTTTTAAGGAAGGTTTTACTTTGAGGAAAAATTGTTAAGGTTTGGTTGTAATTACTGAAAAAGGGAAGCGTCAAAAGCCTTTTTTGTTGCACAGGGATTATCCCAAAAAGTTTTTCAAAAAAAGTTTTAATTTGGGAAAAAAATTAATTTATAAAAGAGTCGGATTGGACCTATATTTAGGAGGAGCAAATTGTTAACGTTTCGGCCTTCTTTTGGAAAAATTTAAAAGTTTAGAAAATTGAGGTCCTTTTTGAAGAAAAGAACGTCATAACAACCCAAATAAAAATTTTACTAAGTTGAGAGGTCTTTACGAAAAAGAAAAAAATTGCCCACTTAGACCCCATAAAAAAAAAATTTTAAGAAACAGGAAATTCCCGCCAAAAACTTTCAAATTAGCGGGGAATTATCCCAGAAAATATTATTCATAAAAGAAAAAACAAAGAAAATATTAATTTATAAAAAGAGGGAAAAAAAGTTATGATGGAAAGGGGGACAAAGGTTAATTTTTTGGGCCCCTTCTCGGGAAGCAATTAAATTTTAGTAAATTGGGGCCCTTGAAAAAAAAGAAAAACGCCATAACCCAAAGCAATAGAAGATTTACCCAAAGCAAAGAGCCCCAAATGAGAAAAGGAGGTTTGCTCATTTAGACTTTTTAAAAAAAAAATTAAGGGAAAAAGGGCATGCAAGCACACATTTACAGACTTTTTTAAGCAATGAATGATTTTTAAATTAGTGACGGGAAAAAATTTTTCTAACATCGCCCCCGCCAGAATTTTCCCGACTTTTTAAAACCGTCGAAGAACAGAAAATAGCAAAAATTGGTTTTTTTGGGGGGTGCAGGGGGAGAAAACTAATTTTTGCACAAAAAATTTTAAAAAAACCAATTAAAAAACAGCCCTTCTTTTTGGAAAAAAGCAAAAAAATATATTTTTTCTCCTAAGGGGTTTTGGGAAAAGGGGAAAGACTCTTTTGAAAAACTGAGTAAAGCTTTTTTGGGTGCTAAATCATATGCGAAAAACTGGCTTTCAAAACACTTTTTTGAAAATTTATACGGCCCTGCCCCAAAAAGAATAAAAGGCCTAGATTTGAAAAAACCAGTTCCAAATGACACCCACCAATGGACTTGCGGGTTTTTCCCCACATGAAAAAGGGTTAGAAGAAAAAATTTTAAAGGGAAGCTCTGACAGTTGTGAAAAAGGGTTTCAAGATACAAAAAACGCTGAGCCTTTAACGGATAAAAGCCCAATTTGCTGTGGCGGGGTTTTACAACAAAATAAAAACCGAGGTCCATTAAAGTATCCTGGGGTTTGCCCCCAAAGTTGTTTGAGGAAAAAGATTAAAGGTTCTGCCAACCAGCTGTTTTTAAAAAAACATGTTACAGTTAGGAGAGGGACCCCACAACCTTCGGTCACAAGCCCAGAAAAAATTTTAATAAGAATCTAGCTGAACGCCTGTTTTCCCCCTCCAAAACACAGAGAAATTAAGGACACAAAGAAATACCGAACCGTAACAAAAAAGAATGGGTTAGAAGACGGGCCCGCAGTCTTTTCCGCCAAGAACAAATGAAGAAATTTTTAAAACAACCGGGCCCTTAAAACCCGTAAAAAGCAATTAAATTAAAAAAAATTACTTTTCGAAGATGTGCCGGGGACTCAAAAACTCTTGCTGTTTGGACCCAAAAGTAAGATACTTGTATGCTCCTGGAGAGGGGAAAGGGGGAAGTTAGATTTAAGCCACAGATCCATATGGAGCCCTAGATTTGTATGAAATTGAAAGAATTTTTAAAAAAACCCCCCCCTGTATATTTTTTTAAGAGAACCTCTCGCTAAAAAGCCGCCCAAAAAAATCCTTTGGTTTTGGGGAAGAGCTCAAGTTGTTCCCCCCCAAAAAACAGGGTTTTTAACAAAAAAAAAAGTGTTTTCTAAACTTATAAATTTTTTTTTTGTTTAAAATTTTTTTGCTCCCATTTTGGGGTTTAAATGGGTCGTGTGTTTTTTTTTTTCAATTATCTGTTTAAAATTTCATCAAGTTTTACCCCGTCGTAAGTAAACGTCCCCTTTTTCCACTCCTTTTTAAATTTAATTTTCTGTCCCTCCCAAAATCATCGCCGTCACCCTAAGCTTCTTTAAAAACTTCGTCTGTAATGTTTTTAAACCCGTAATGATTTTCTTATTCTTAAACAAAAAACAAAAATTTTTTTCTGATGCTAGGGCTACAAAAGGCAGTGTGCATTTTAATTTAGGAGTTAATTTTTTTTAAAACAGCACTTACAAACAAAGACATGGGGCCCAAACCCAAACCTTGGCCCCCTAATGCAAAAAAGGCTGGCGCCCCCAAACCCCCTTTGCCAAAAAAGCAATGCCAGACCCAGCACTTACGCAGCTACAGCTGATGAGCCCAAAAATTCCTAAGAAAGATATTTTAAACTTTAGCAAATTTTTTTTCTAGAAACTCTATAAATTAAACCCCAAAACGCTTCTATTTCCTTTTTGAAATTCATTAAAATTTTCTTTTAAACCCAAACTGTTTTTTCCCCCAAATTTTTTAAAAAAGATTTTTTTTTAAAATTAATCTTATAATTTTCTTTTTTAATAAACCTTTTGGGGAGCACTTCATTTAACAAAAGTAAAAAAAAAGCAATAAAAAACCCAAAATTTCTTAATGAAAAAAAAGTCAAATACTGTTAGTTTTTCTTTGTCCACCATTATAATTTAAACCTTTTCAAGATGCAAGGCGTTTATTCATCTCCCCGTTTTTAGTAATAACAAAAAGGCTTAAGGGGGATCCAGTTTTGCCTTTATTTGTTAAGGGCCCCAAAAAAACGCAAGTTTTGGCAAACATATCGCCCTCCCCCCGGAGTAATAAATAAAGCAAAAAACAACGTCATTTGCCTAGGGAGTGATTCTAGCTTTGGGGGAAATTCAAGCCACGGTGACCCCCCCCCCCTTCAGCAAGGACTTCTTTCTCTTAGCCCTATTTAGAACCTCGCTTTTTTAATTTTAATCTGTTTTTTTGTTGGGGTTCCTGGGGCAAGGCTAAAAAGAGTTTGGGGCCACATTTAAGGGGCCCTTTTAAAAAAAGTTTTTCTTTTCAATAACATTGGGGCTTTTGTAATTTAAAACTTAAAAATTCCCTCAATTTTTTGGAAGCAACGCCCAAGCCTTCCCCTCTTTTTTAAAAGAAAATTTTTATTCACGTTTGGCCCCAAAAACGTTTGGGCCCCTTTAATTTTTTTATCTCTTCTAGGGGAGGATAATTTCCCGTCCCTTTTTTGTCCCTTTATTTCTGTTTTTGTTTTTTAAACCCCTTTTCTGTAAATAAAACCATAAAAATTTCCGGGACCCCCCATTTTGGGTCCAAAAAATCAGTTGGTCTGCAGGGGCTTTTAAGGGTCAAATGCCTGCAATTTTGGGCTACTCTGCTTTTGGGTTTTTGGCCCCCGAGAAAATTCTTTTATAAAAACAAATTTTAAAAAAAAAAATTGTATAAGAATCGAAAAAAACAATCTACCAAAAAACAAAAGAAATTTAAATGGAGGGTCCCGTTTCCCTAAAACATGCCCTTTTTTGTGCTTAAAAATTTTCTTTAAATGCTTCCCCTTTTTTTTTTTTACTCATCTTTGTCCCCTTTTTAAAAATTTTTTTCCCTTTAAAAATTCTTCAAAACTATCTTTGTCCTTATTTTAAAAAAATACGAGATTTTAACTGCATTTGAAAGTCTTTTAAGCCCGCATAATTTTGAGTTAAACCACACAGAAACAAAAGGGGGGCGCCCACAAAAACTAGCTTTGAAAGAGCTTTTTTTTTTTTAAAAAATGGGCCCCTTCAGTTGAACAGTCAACAATAATAAAAAAAGTGTTTCAGTTCCCCAAATAGTTTAAAAAAAGTCTAAAAAAATCGCCATTTGTCCCCTAGGGTCAAATGAATATATTTAAATTTTCTGTCCAAATAAACTTTCCTTTCTTTGTAAAACTTGTTTTGGGTTAAAGGTTGTGCAGAATATAACAATGTGCTCGTAATGAAAACCGTAGATTGTTTGTTTCCCAAAACAAATGCAAAAAAAAGTTCCCCACACCCAGTACTCCCACAATAAGAGAACAGGCGGATCTTTTTGGGAAAAAACTTCAAACAACCATCGTTTTTTTAGAATTTTCTTTCTGCATTTTTAAAGAGCTGCGGGCTTTTAGCCTGTTTTTCTTTTAATTTTTACCTGAGCATCACAAACCATAAAAATGTGCCTTGGGATTGGGAAACCCTCCCCCGTCTGCTTCTTGCGAAAATTTTTTTGTATACCATCTTTCCTATCCTTTTTCTCCCCTTCCAAAAAATCTTTGTCCAAAGTAGAAACCCAAAATCTAGCCACAGTCCCTATTTGTTTTTTAAATAGTCTTCGAGTCTTACATCATAAAGGCAAGTTTTTTAAAATAAAGCGATCAAACTGCAGGATTCCCTTTGCCCCCTCCAGCAAACCCAAATTTTTTATTTCTCAAAGTGTTGGGGAGGAAAAAACCCCCGGCCCGAATACAACTGATCAACTTGTCATTTTTTACACATTTTAACCCTCCAAATTTTTGGATTAAAAAAACGCTTCTATTCTCTTTTGAAAAGGGTTGTTTTTTTTCAGTAAATAAGAACAAAAATTTTTCCCTTTTAAAAAACTTTAAAAACTGATTTGATTATTTCCAAAAGTGTCTCACTTGTTTTTTTTTCTGAATGGCGGTATAACTTTTTTATAAAAAAATAACCGTTTACTTTTAAAAGGGTTTTTGATTGTTCTGGGGCCCCCTCCGGGGGTTAGAAAAAACATCAAACTCAAGAGGGGAAAGTCACCCAAACCCCGTATTTTAAACCGAAGGGTCAACAGAACCCACAGAAAATTCTAAAATTTAAAAGTCCCGTGCATAATTTAAATTTTTTTTTTTAGTGCGGGCCTTTGGGAATATGGGATAAAAACCCCCTTTTTAAAACTCAAAAAAAAGAGGGGTGCAGAACCCGTTACCAAATTTCTGCAAACCGCCTCATCTTTTAAAATCATTCCTTTTTTCTCCCCCCTTTAAAGGCCTGTGCTTTAGACCCTTTGGGCTTTTTATTTTCCCCGATAAACTTTCCCCTTTTTTTTTTTTTTAGTAACCATAGATCAGAATAAGGCAAAAAAGTTCCCGCCTTTGCTTAGTACAAACTTTTCCCGCCCTTTCCCGTTTTAAATTTCTATTGTTTTTAAAAAAAGCCCCCGCCAAATTAGCAACAACCCGTAGCATTAGGATCTGCTGAAGTAAAAACTATTTTGAATGAAAGTTTGGCGGGTGCCGGGGATTAACACAGGCAGGTACATGTCCGCGAATTTGCGGAAAACCGCGAAAAGCAAAAAAAAAAAAAAAAAAAAAAAAAAAAAAAAAAACCAACCACCGCGCCCCCCAGAAAACCGGGCCCCCTTTTTTTCGGGTTTTAGGTCGTTCGCTTCAAAACCTTTTCCCCCGCGAGAAGTAGCATTGGGGCAAAACTTCCCGCATGCCCGTGACCTTTTTCCAAATGCTTTCCCTCGGGTTTGACGGATTTGAATTTTTTAAAAAAAAAGGTTTAAAAAAAAGAAGGGAAAAATAAAAATGCCAAAGGTACAGACATAGTTCCCCGGAATTCTCCGCCAAAAAATTGATGCGGTTTTGGCAAAAAAATGGCGATTGGGGTTGGGGTGAAACAGGACCACGAAAATGAAAAGTTTTCGGCGGGGCTTTGGGAAAAATTTAAATCCCGGCAAAGCAAAACTGTGTGGGTGTCAAGAAAGAAAACTTTAACGGTTTTGGCGTGGGGAGAAAGGGGTCAGCGATCCCCATCAAAGGGAAAAAAGGGAAAAAAAGAGAGGTGAAAACTGCTGCAAGTAATCCCGTTTTGGGGCCCGGTAAGATTCCTCCTCTCTCTCCTCCTCACATCTCTCTTCTCTTCTCTTTTCCCCTCTCTCTCTCTTTCTCTCTCTCCTTTTCTCTTTTCCCGGTTCTCTCTCTCTCTTTTCCCCTCTCTCTCCTCTTTTTTACTTTCTCTCTCTCTTTCCCCTTTTCCTCTTTCCCCCTCTCTCTTTTCTTCCTCTTTTTTCCCCCCCCCTTCTCCCCCCCCCCCTTTCCCCCCCCTCCCTTTCCCCCCCCCTCCCTTCTTCCTCCTTCAAAACTTCACTTTTCCCTCATTCTCTCTCTTTTTTTCTTCCCCCCCCCTCCCCCCCCAATTCCCCCCCCCTCCCCCTTTCCCCTCATTCCCCTCTCTCTCCCTCTCTCTCTCCTTTTCTCCCCTATCCTATCTCTCTCCCTCTTTTCCTCTCTCCTCCCTTTCATTCTGTTTCGACTTTTTCCCGCCTCACTTATCAAAGTAATAAATATTTTTCAGTTTGATTTAATTATGCCACCAAAAACAAAAGTAGATATGTAGGCCCCACCATTTTTTCTATGTGATTAAATTGGGTTTTTAAAAACCCTTTTTTGGGTTTTAAGGAATGACCTATAAAGTATTCAAGGGGAGCTTTTTAAATTTTTTGGGGAGAAATTGGGGTTAGTATGAAAAACTGAAATTAGTTTTAAGGAGAGGCTTTTTTAAAAGCAAAAATTTGGGCGAAAAACCTTTAGCTTCAAGGGGGGTTTCCCCCTTTACCCCCACAAGGGGCTCCCGGGCCCCTTTTACCCCCCCCAGGGGGTTTTCCCCCCCCGGGCCCCCAACAATTTATTCAGGGGAAAAAAGATTTTTTCCCCAGTACCATGCCGTAACAACCCTCGGCGCAAAAAATTTAGGAAAAATGAACATTAAAGTTTGTTCCCCCGGGTCCCAAATTTTTTAAGGAGAAATTTTCACTAAATTTCAGTCTGCCTTATTTCCTTTTTCGCCGTGGGGGTTTCCCTTTTATTTTCTATATGGATCGAGGTCACCAAAACCCTATGATTTTTATTTTTTATAAAACAAAAAAAAAAATAAATAAAAAATATGGATGAAAATTTTGACGCAATTGTCCTTTGGTGAAGAAGAAGAAGATGAAACAGAACTAGGGCCCTCATTGCAAGAAGAGCTTGAAGGAGCAGGTTCTTTACTCCCTAGACAACGTCAAGAACTATTGCGAGAAAGAATTCAATCATTCTATAGAAGCTTAGGACGAGAGCTGCCAGGCGTGCTTGATCCTAACGATTTTGAGGAAGATGGCGGGCATTTGTATATAAGAACTGGTGCGGAGATCGCGTAAAAGTTACTTCAACGCAAAACCCAAACAAGTTTTTAAAACTAAGGACAATTAGGCGAAAACTCCCTATTGCTAAGGCAGGACACTTAAACCTTTTAGAGCTTAGAGCCGAAGTCGTTAGTCTTTTACAGAGCTTTGGACAAGAGTTGCCAGCACAATCTAAAATACAAAACATTTCCTCTTCAAGATTTAACTCAAGAAGCAGATAAATCAGTTAAAAGAGCAGAAGAACTAATAGCAGAAATTGAAACAAGTTTTAATGAGGAGAACGCAGTTAAAAACAATTGACGATTCTCCATTGCCTATGCGTGAAATCCTGGGGCTTAATGAGGCTTTACGAACAATAAGGGTGAACTAACAAACAATTTGGCAAAACTTGGCGAGCTGGATAGAGAGATAGAAGAAGAAAAAAATAAACTGGCTGATGCAGATGATAACAATTTAGGGCGAGAAGAAAAGGCTAGAATACAGCAGAAAATACAGGATTTAATGCTGCAAAGGTCAGCTAGGTTAGAAGTGCTGTCTACTAACAGAGCGCAGCTAGCATCACAAACAAGCAGAATCAGAGAAACTATAAACACAATACTTTATGAAAACACCACGCTGGCAGAAAGAATAAGGACTCTGTTCAGGGAACAGGGGATTACAATAGTTAGCATATTAACGGCTGTTGGGTTTGCTATCTCTACGCTCGTTTATGCTTTAACCAGCAGTGCACCAACAGGGCAGTAGCTCTCCAACACCTCAGCCTGGTAAAGTTGGATTAGAAAACAATTGCATCATCTAGCAAACCTATTAAAGAAGTTAGCTGCCAAAGCGCTTGATGCTCTGCCTGGCATAATAGTAGTGTTGTTAGTTGGATTTTGTCTACTATAGGCAAAGTTGCTGGTTATATGGCTGACCATCTGTGGACGTTAGGAGTGCTAGCTGTTGGATTAATTTTTAGTGAAATAAAGTATAGCTAATCCAATAAAAGTTAAAAACACAACGGGGGCTGTCTTTTCGCTAGGTGACTGTCAGTGTGAGGTAGATCAACAGGCAGTGTGCTTTCTGGGCTGCTTTCTGGCTGTGGGGCGCTTATAACTGGCGGTGGACCGCTTTCTTCAGGGTAGGTACTTTCTTTAAAATGGATGGAGCGGGCCTTGTGTTTAAGTATTTATTGTGTCCTAAGTCTTGATCGTCCCCAGCTATGAGGATTTCATTGTTATAATTCTGTATCATGCCAATCTGTAGTCTAAGGTCAGAAGGTAGCATGTATAATCCATGGCCTACAACAAAGTCAACCTTTGACCTAGCGTGTGCAAGAAACGTCTTGATACCTTTGTATGCTGGCAGGCAAATTAACAGCAGAGTTAATAGCATCTTCTAAATTGACTAGAAATTGTTTTCTAGCATCAAACCCTGTAGACTGATCTAGTATGCTAGACTTGGTCTGTGCTTGTGCTCCTAATACACACCAAACGTATGTCCTTATGGAGTCATTAAGTCTTTGCACTCCTGGCATTGTTAGGCCTTTACTTTCATCTAAGTAAATGTTGCCAGGCATTAGGTGTTTTTGTTCTATTGATCCCAATCTAACTTGTGCTTTTGGTTGAAAAGAGGTGTGGCCAGGCCAGTAGTCATAAGTATATTCTCTTTTTACACCCCACAAATACAATGTGCCTAACCCATAATTGCGGTCTAACTTTTGTCTAAAATCAGTTGAAGGATTAATGTTAAATTCATTTGCAAATTCTTTCATGTGCATTATTGTCCATTGGGCTGTTAAATGGATAAAAACGCGTTGTCGTTAGGGAGGGGCACTTGTAGTTCAGTTAGTATTCGCCTGTACTGGTAATAAACATGAAAGTTATATACTGACTTTACCAAAAGATTGGGGTGGGCACTTGTAGTTCAGTTAGTATTCGCCTGTACTGGTAATAAACATGAAAGTTATATACTGACTTTACCAAAAGATTGGGGTGGTTTAAATGGTTTGCATATGAAACGCCACAGCCAGTAGTTGCGCAGTAAACAGCAAAATTTAACTGATTCTGGAAAAGGGCCATAGGGTAGGATACCCATGCTGATGGCACTCTGTCACTCTTTATTGGCGGATTTAATATTTAGTTAGCGGGTTTACAAGTCTGACTTGGAAGCCGTATGATTCATCTACTGCAATGGTTAGTAAGCTGAAGTCTAAAGATTTGGGTTTATAAAACGCTCCTACATCGTAAGTGGCACTTTCGTTATATTTAAAAGGTTCCATTTTTTAAATTAGTTTTTAAAATAGTTATAAAAAGATGCGCATCTATATAAACCAACAAAACAAACGTGTGCCCCTTAACGTACCCAATTGACAATAGGCGCGGGTAATTATAGGGTTGCCCTTAGAGAAATTGGATTTAAAGTTATGTGGGCTAACATATCTGAAAAGGCTCAGAATAACTGGATTAATGTTAATGGCGAACAAGGCAATCAAGTAACTCATATAACAATACCTGATGGCTACTACAACTTTTGTTCTTTAAAAAGAAGAACTTAGCGAATTTGGCATATTGTTAACAATTAACGGGGCAAGCCTCAGAATTACTATAAATTTCCCACTAGAAGAAAGAAGAGAGTACACTTTCCCTAAGGACTTGCTCGAATTTTAGGCTTTCACAGCAGTAACAAAGATTATAGATTTAGTACAAGAGAAGATGTTTATCAATTTAAAGGCAATAAACCTTCTGATTTTCTCGTGAACCCAATGTTGTATGTCCATTTACAAGAGTTAAGAACATGTGCTAATTTGTTTGCTGGCAATCCGTCAAACAGTTCTAAAGGTTTGCTACCAACTGGGGCGGGGGTTGCGATTATCAGTTATATAGTTTTGATGGAGACAGCCAATTTAAAGAATTAATTTGGGAAAACTATAAATTCATTGGATGTAAAAATAACTAATCAAGATGGAAAGCCAGTTTGTTTGTTCTGATTTATTAATAGAGCTAGAAGTAGAAGAGCATACTAGAAAAGTAGCAAGGGCTCAGTCCCGCGGACGTTGATAACACTTTCGTTATATTTTAAATTAATTTTTTAAATGCGCGGAAGTTGTAGGATTGCCCTTAAAGAAATTGGGTTTAAAGTTATGTGGGCTAACATATATGAGGGGGCTCAAAATAACTGGATCAATATTAGTAACGAGGCGGGCAATCAAATAACTAATGTGCAAATACCTAATGGTTACTACAAACTTTTGTTCTTTAAAAGAAGTACTTAGCGAATATGGTATAATTTTTGAAAATTAACGAAGCAAACCTCAGAATTACTATACATTTCCCCCTAGAAGAAAGAAGAGAGTATACTTTCCCTAAAGGGCTTGCTAAAATCATAGGCTTTCACAGTAGTGCCAGAGCTTATAGATTTAGTACAAGAGAAGATGTTTATAAATTTGAAGGTAATAAACCATCTGATTTTTTGTGAACCCAATGTTGTATGTCCATTTACAACAGTTAAGAACAGATACTAATTTGTTTGATGGCTACCCGTCTACAGTTCTAAAAGTTTTGCCATCAACTAGGGCGGGTTTGCGATTATCGATTAATCTCAGTTGGAAAAAAACAGTGAATTTAAAGAATTAATTAATGGCCTATAAATTCATTAGATGTAAAAATAACTAATCAAGAAGGAAAGCCAGTTGTTTGTTCTGATTTATTAATGGTATTAGAAGTAGAAGAGCGCGCTGTGAGTCATTAGGGTTTTATATATGTGTGCGTGCGTGGGTGGGGGTGGGACGTGTGTGGTTTAATTAATTATGTTAATCAATAGCAGGTCTTTTTGACCTGGATTATTGCATTGCTTTGTATGGCAAAACGCTCTCTCTCACACATATACACACAAACAAACAAACACAAACAAACAACAAACAAATACAAACAAACAACAAAACAAAAACAAACAAACAAACAACAAACACACACATAGATGGGGGGGGTGTTTGCAGGGAAATGTGAAGATGGGCTTTTTGTTGTCCACACTTGAATGTCGTAAATTTGAGGCAGCCGCTAAAAAACCCTTATCAAAGTCCTGAATCAATAATCACAGGATCTGTTTAAGCTCTCTCAGCGGCCGTCTCAATAGACAGCCTTTAGAGGTGAGGGGGGTGTTGGCACAGCTCCAGCAAGGCAGGGTAGAGGCGGGCTTTGTAGGTCAATCGGCAGTTCTGCCGATTGGCCCAGTTTTGTTGGGTGCTTTCTGGCGGCCGCCTACCGCTGTGGAAGTGGATCAATTACTCCTGCCACGCAGGTTCAAGCACGTCATGTGTATCATCCCAGAATGCTTTAAAGTTGGGGTTGGATTGCGTGTATTTCAGAATGAGTTTTCGTTTGCTGTATAACTCATTGAAAGAATCGCGAGTTTGTGAAATTTTGGATAAGAATAGAAACAAAATGACACTTCAATTAGTCTTCTTACGCGAGTTGGCTCAACTAGCAATCTTCTTTCAGATAAGACTCCCAGTTTTTTGTTTTTGACCGTTTCAAAATTGTCTTTGCTTTCTGAAGCCAGTGCCCTAAAAAAAAGAGCCTGAGAAAGAGATTTCCTTTCATCATCTTTCACTGAGTAACAAGCACTGTGTAAGAGGGGGGTCATTTCTTGAATACTTTCAAAGGTTTTGGTTTTATCAAATGGCTTTGAAGCAGCTCACAAAGCTTTGTTTTCAAATATTTGTCAAGATCTTCAACTGTTTAGTTCCGTTTTTTGCTGAGGAACAAAAACGAAATGCTTCCTTTTGGTTTTAAGGGGGGAGAACAAGGCTCGCCACTCAATTTCTTTTTCAAAAAGTTTGTCATGGTCTCATGATAAACAATGTATTTTTCCACAAAAATCGGTCTGTTGATCAGACAGTTTTTCTTGCGAAGATAACAGCAGTTCACACATTTCTTGAGAAATATTAGTGTCACTTCCAGCACTGGCAGAAGGCATTGAAACATCACTTCCCTGACTCGCCATGTTTTTACCCAACACAAGCTCTCTCTGATTCTGTGAAGAAATGCCCAGCAAAACCAACGTACAAACCACACTGGAGGCCTCTCAAATGTGAAATGACAGCACGCTACCTTGTTGATGCCAGCCCCCGCAGACCTGATGTCATACTTCCTTGCCATTGGTTAACGCGTGTCGCAATGCGCCAGTTCGTTGTGGGGGCACTAATTGCAATTTATCGATTTTGCCGTGTCGATTAACAACAGCACCATGGCCATCTAGGTAGGGCAGTTTCGATGTTGGATCAGTAATTGCACTTTATCGGTTTGCGGTGTCACATAACAACAGCAGTAAAGCAGTCAAACCATATACATTTTAAGGTGCTTTTTATGTTCTCGGAGAGAAGGTAAATATGTTTGTTCACGATCACCAAATCTTATCTAGCACGTAAGCCCCCCGTTTTAAGTGTCGATTGCGTCAATTTTAGAGGTTTTGGGGTGTTAATTTTGTTTAAAAACAGGTGTTAAAATTGGTCAAAACTGACATGTGATGGACGTGATTTAGATGTGAAAAGGGGGGTTTTCGTGCAAAATAACATGGGTGGTCGTGAACGAAGATATTCACATTCTCTCACTCCTTCAATGACCAGTCAAAGTGCAGACAAAAGCAGTCCTGAGCATTTCCATTTAACTGTGAGATGGTATAGATGCGCAGGTCTGTTAGACAGATCTATGGGTATTTCTAACAAAGTATGTTTTGTTTGCAACCAAAGCCACTGCATTATATTGGTATAACTTAAGTGGCATGCACAAGGCTTTGTAATAATAGAAATGAATGTAGATACAGAGAGAAAGAAAATGGGAAAAAAGTGCGGTTAACTGAAAGAAAGAAAAGGGGAGAAAAGTTGTGTACATATGTTAGTGTGTGACTGTGTGTGTGTGTGTGTGTGTGTGTTTACAGGTGTGTGGTGTGAGGGAGAGAGAGGGAGGGAAGGAGAGTATATGCTGTGTGTGCAGGGCAATGCATTATGCATTTTGTGTGTACTGTTGGAAATGTAACTCACTAACTGTTTATGACACCCCACCTCCACCCCACCCCCTCTTCACCTTCCCCTCTTCCTCTGTCTCACACTCTCTCTCTCACACAGACACTCACACACACACACACACACACACACACACACACACACACACACACACACCACACAGCACACACAGCACACACACACACACATACACACACACACACACACACACACACACACACACACACACACACACACACACACACACTCACACACACACACACACACACACACACACACACACACTGCATATTTACATTTTTTTTAAGCCATAACCTAATTTGCTTTATCTAAAAGTGCATGCCCTTCACCATTCTCCCCTCACTTTCTCTTTGCACCAAGTCTGTGCTGGTAGGCCACTGTGTCACTTTGACGCATACACTACCTAATCCTTACCCTATCCTCAAACCTACAGCCCTGATGTGGCCCTTTGCGGTCGGCTGGGCTATAAGCAACATTATCTTATCTCCCCCTCACTTTCTCTTTGCACCAAGTCTGTGCTGGTAGGCCACTGTGTCACTTTGACGCATACACTACCTAATCCTTACCCTATCCTCAAACCTAGCCTTAACCAAAACCCTAACACTTATCCTAACCCAAATCTGACTTTGTAAACCTGAAAACAAAAAAGAAACAGAAAACAAAAACAACCTCCCTGTTAATTAACTTGTGTTGTATTGTCAGGGGCTCTGGAGTGTTCTCTCGGTCTTCATTGATGAACTTTGTCAGAGGAAAAAATGTCTCCCATCCACATCTCTTGTCATTGAATCGGATCATTTATGGTGGCAGACAAGGATTACGATGTTGACGTCTGCAACACTTTTCAATGTGCAACATTGTATTTCTTAAAACATATGTTCCTGGTGTGAATAAACACAATGACAATATCAAATACTAGCTGCACGTCTACCACATGTACTGCAGCATTGCTTCTCTTGAACTCACTTCATGGAGGAACCTGTTGTCTGATGGTTCTCTATAACTCACTTCATGAGCAACCTGTTGTCTGATGGTTCTCTATAACTCACTTCATGGAGCAACCTGTTGTCTGATGGTTCTCTATAACTCCCTTCATGGAGCAACCTGTTGTCTGGTGTTCTCTATATAACTCACTTCATGAGGAACCTGTTGTCTGATGGTTCTTTATAACTCACTTCATGGAGCAACCTGTTGTCTGATGGTTCTCTATAACCCCTTCAGGGAGCAACCTGTTGTCTGATGGTTCTCTAAACTCACTTCATGGAGCAACCTGTTGTGTGATGGTTCTCTGTAACTCACTTCATGGAGCAACCTGTTGTCTGATGGTTACTTCTCTATAACTCACTTCATGGAGCAACCTGTGTCTGATGGTTCTCTAAACTCCCTTCATGGAGCAACCTGTTGTCTGATGGTTC
>JAFLJL010017566.1:5000-7500 GCA_018398815.1 Conus ventricosus | reverse complement strand
CGAAATAGAATGAAGTGTGTGTGTGTGTGTGTGTGCATGTGTGTGTGGTGTGTGTGTGTGTGTGTGTGTGTGTGTGTGTGTGTGTGTGTGTGTGTGTGTGTGTGTGTGTTGTGTGTGTGTGTGTGTGTGTGGTGTGTGTGTGGATGTGTGTGTGTGTGTGTGAGTGTGTGTGTGTGTGCGTGCGTGCGTGCGTGCGTGCGTGCGTGCGTGCGTGGTGTGTGTGTGTGTGTGTGTGTGTGTGTGTGTGTGTGTGTGTGTGTGTGTTTTTGTGTGTGTGTGTGGTGTGTGTGTGTGTGTGTGTGTGTGGTGTGTGTGTGTGTGTGATGGGGAAAAGTAAAATTCAGTGTCCAATTCCATTTCACCTCGAGTAAAAGAGAGGCAGATAGTGGGAAATGCAAACAACGCCAGAGCTAGAGAAAAAGAAAAGTGGTAAGGTGTCTGTATTCGGAGGGGGCGCTTGGAGAGTGTGTAGAAGAAAGTGAGCGAGTGGTAGAGGAGGGGTCTTATTCTTGGAAAGGGGCACATAAGAGTGTGTATGAGGGAAGGGAAAAAAAGACAGAAAACGGGAGTGGGGTTGGGGATGGGGGGGTTGGGTGGAAAGTCCTATTTTAAAAAAAAAGAAAAAAAGAAAGAAAAAAAAAGAGAATATATAGGTGCATGTGGATTGTTCACATGTGTATGTATCTATGAGTATGCATACCTAGATGGTGGAGATGGCGTTTAGGGTATATATTACGCTCTACTTGTGATGTTATAATTATACTATATATGTACATATGGTGTGAATGTAAATATGGTGGCATATGGAAATTGGGGCGCGGGTGTAGAGAGAAAGGGATGGAGGAGAGGTCGGGGGAAATGAAAGCGAGGGCAAAGGGCTGGAATGATTCAAACTAAAAAAAAATGTCAAAGGTGGGAGTTGAGTCCATCAGAGATTGTGGTGCCAAGGCGAGAGATGATACTAGAAATTTTAGTCATAATAGTAATAATAATGACAATAATAAAACAGTATCCCTCCTAAGGGCCAATGCGCATTAATGTAAATTTGTATATGTGATTCAGCTATTTTGTCTCAACCAGTAAAGGACGAGAGAGGTAACCTGGGCTTCCCTACAGGTATATGGAAGACGGTTATATTCATCATAAACAAAACAAGTTGTTTTTTCAACTAACCTGACTGTCCTTGGTCGGTGTGCTTAACTCGCGGATCTCTATGTCTACTGTGTCAATTACCAGACTGTACAAAATCGAAACAGGTGTCGACTTCACGGGTCGAAACTATAACTTCGTTTTGATTTCAATCGATCAGGATATCCAAGTCAGACGTCTGCTGCCGAGGTCAGCATGAGGTGTTGTTTCTTCTCTCTCTCTTTGTCTCTCTCTCTCTCTCTCTCTTCTCTCTCTCTCTCTCTCTCTCTCCCTCCTCCTCTCTCTCTCTCTCTCTCTCTCTCTCTCTCTCTCTCTCTCTCTCTCTCTCTCGCTCTCTGTATGTGTCTGTGTGATCGCGTGTGTATATCCTCGCAGTGTGTGGTGTGTGTGTGTGTGTGTGTGTGTGTGTGTGTGTGGTGTGATGGGTGGGGGGGGGGGGGAGGGAGTAAAAAGAGAGGAAAATGCGTGTAGGGGTGAGACAGAGACATACAGACAGACAGACAGAAATAGAGAGTGTGTATGCAATCGGCAAAAAAGTAAAGCCCCCAAGACGCCGCCCAGGGAGCAAAAGATGTCTCTGGTTCCCAAGGATTTCCTAGGATTAAAACTACAAGAAATCTGCCGCAAGGATCAGTCACTCAGACTTGGAGCAGTCAAGTGAGAATGAACAGAAATGGTAGTTTTGTGTTATAGTCCCTTTTCCACAGCCGTCCCTGCAAAAACAGAAGACAGTGACACCCATCAGCCAACAGAATCAACACAGATTACCAATGCGACTGTCGTGGTTCACATAGAATCAATCCCTTCGCCAATGCTTCGAGGGCGGCTGACGTTACTTGACTGTTGTTGGCAGTGCATTAGGGATCTAGTGTTCCAAACCACATCAATGACCCTGGCTGTATTGACCTTTGGGAATATTTGGTAACAATTGTTAGATATCAAAGCCCAGAATATTGTATCGGCAGTCACTCTCGGCTTCTCTTCTGTCATGCACAATATTGCACAATTATCATCTTGCTGCATTGTGCTGATTAACTTGAGCGGATTAACAAGGGGGGTGTCTCCGTGTGTGTTCTGTGTGCCCTCTCTCGTCATGTCTGCTGGATTAACAAGGGGGATGTCTCCGTGTGTGTTCTGTGTGCCCTCTCTCGTCATGTCTGCTGGATTAACAAGGGGGATGTCTCCGTGTGTGTTCTGTGTGCCCTCTCTCGTCATGTCTGCTAGGCGAATGGGTGTCATGGGCAACATTCGCTTGGAGTAATGGGAGACTATCTATTTCATCACGGGAGGAAGAGTTGCCCTCCTTGTGCTTTAATTACTGATTAACTTCCATCCTGTAATGACCCTTGTT
>JAFLJL010017566.1:0-2500 GCA_018398815.1 Conus ventricosus | reverse complement strand
GTGTGTGTGTGTGTGTGTGTGTGTGTGTGTGTGTGTGAGTGAGTTCATTAATTTAGAGTCTGTTCACACTTGGTGATATTAGACTTTTAAAAAAAAATTTAAAAAAAAAAATCAAGATGGGAAGCGTTTATAAAAATCTATTAATTTGATGCATGGAAAGCACTTTTGCTATTTGCACGATGTCTGGTTTGTGGGTTATTGTTTGATAGAATCGTGTACAGTCACATCCACGTTCGATTCTTTATACAATGAAGTTAAAATTGAACAATGAAAAAGAATATGGTCCACTGATAGAAGATTTGAACAATCACATGCTACATTTTGTGAAAACTTGGTTTTCCACGAATTGAGACGAAGCTTGTATATTAAAGATGACAAATATCGTGGACATGATAAGATTTCATACTTCTCTGGAAGGTGTTCACTGTTCACGCATTTTTCTAATAGCGAATTAATTTCTTGTACGTCAAGCTTTAAATTACTCTCAGGTGTTTTTCTTAACGCACCATCTCTAGCTAATTTATCTGCTGTTTCATTACCGGATATCCCACAGTGTGATGGAATCCAGCAAAAAGATACCCCAATTCCTTTCAACATAATAACATGTATGTAATGTCTTATTTCAAAAAGTAAATCTTTTCTTATTTTTGATTCCCAGTTTTGCAAGCTATATAGAACTGCCTTGGAATCAACGCAAAAAAGTATATTATAGACAGCAGTGTTATCGTCACACATAAAAATCAACGCCATAAGAATAACATACAGTTCTGCCGTAAATATGGAGAACCCTTTCCCTAGAGAAAAAGATCTACGAAACTTCAGCAATGGAATCACAAAACCAGACCCTGCATACGAGTCTAAAATCGAGCCATCTGTAAAAATCTTTTGAGAGAATATGGGTTTGAAAATACCATATGTAGTTGGATACAACATTTTTAAAAACATAAAATCAACTGTTATAGTTAACGGTCAAACTTCGGATTGGTTTCACACACCACACCACACCACACACGCGCGTGTGTGTGTGATGTGTGTGTGTGTGTGTGTGTGTGTGTGTGTGTGTGTGTGTGTGTGTGTGTGTGTGTGTGTGTGTGTGTGTGTGTGGTGTGTGTGTGTTTGTGTGTGTGTAGTGTGTGTGTGTGTGTGTGTTGTGTGTGTGTGTGTGTGTGTGTGTGTGTGTGTGTGTGTGTGTGTGTGTGTGTGTGTGTGTGTGTGTGTGTGTGTGTGTGTGGTGTGGTGTGGGTGTGTGAAACCAATCCGAAGTTTGACCGTTAACTATAACAGTTGATTTTATGTTTTTATAAAATGTTTGTATCCAACTACATAGGGTATTTTCAAACCCATATTCTCTAAAAATTTTAAAAAAAAATTCCCAGTCCAGAGAATCAAAAGCTTTCTCAAAATCAAACAGAGTAAAAGTCCGTAATTGTCTCACTTCAGATAGTTTATTAGGTCATAAATAACCTTTATGTTATCCCCGAGTTTGAAACTAACTCGTATCCAAGCTCAGACATATCAAATTGTCGGCAAGAAATATCCAAAGAAACAGAGTTCGACTGGATGACGACTGACAGCTGGCGGAAAAGGAAACCCAACTGACCACGTTGGCCACATTCTCAACAAACATAAATCACGAGGGACAGCAAACATTTCCTTATGTCCCCCCAATGAACCACGGTGACGTAACCGCGAGCGGGCTTGTATGTCGCATGTCCAGTATTAGTGTATCAAATTTTGTTTATTTCAATTTCAACGTCTCTCCCCGCCCCTTCTCCCCCACCACCCCTCCCGATGTGTCAATGGGCCGAAAACCTCACTTATTAAACCATTCCTCTCTCTCTCTCTCTCTCTCTCTCTCTCTCTCTCCTCTCTCTCTCTCTCTCTCTCCTCTCTCATTTCTCTCTCTCTCTCTCTTTTCTCTCTCTCCTCCTCCCTCTCTCTCTCTCTCTCTCTCTCTCTCTCCTCTCTCTCTCTCTCTCTCTCTCCCCTTCCAAAGAAAAACTTTTACAGTTCTAAATTTATTAGAGTTTGCAATAACAATCTGATGCCTGGTCATTCTTACTGCATATGCAGGATTGTGGATAGAGCCAATATTTTTGTCCCTGTTTCGTTTGGCTTTAATTTTTCTGACCATCTCTTGTACTTTTCGTACATACTCTCTCTCTCTCTCTCTCTCTCTCTCTCTCTCTCTCCTCCTCTCTCTCTCTCTCTCTCTCTCTTGGAGATGTGTGGTAAATCAAGGTTTGGGAAATTAAAAAACTTCATAGCAACGTTTTGTTTTTAACGTTTGATTGACTCTAATGGCAAATTTAGAGTGACCACATTTTTGATGATAAATGATGATGATAATGATGATGATGAGATGATATGTGATGATGATGATGATGATGATGATGATGATGAAAACGATGATGACAATGATGTTTTTTAACATTATATGTATACCACATATCCTCAGTTTCCCTCATCAATGTTAATACTCACCAAAACAAATAAATTT
>JAFLJL010017565.1:62619-75119 GCA_018398815.1 Conus ventricosus | reverse complement strand
GAGACAGACAGACAGACAGACAGACAGACTGACTGACAGAGACACAAAAAGCCAGAGACAGAGAGCCAGAGAGAAAGAGATAGAGAGACAGAGCGAGAGAGACAGACAGAGCGGAGAGACGCCTACGTGACGAAATCCCTTGCATGGGCGCATCACACACAGGTTAGCTTAAAAAGGAAAAGAAAGAAGAAAACAGAACACAGAACTGACAGGCGAGAAGCAGCGCAGTGGGCTCCGCCTTGCAGACCTCATTCTCTCGCGTCCCTCATCAACAAAATCCCCCACCCACCTCCCCTCCCGCTCTCTCTCTCTCCTCCTCTCTCCCCTCTCTCTCTCTCTCTCTCGTGCCTGTCTGTCTCTTGGAGTCCCACTAAAATTGCGTTGCCAGCGCGTGGCAACAAAGCCACCAGCTTACCGCCCTGCTACCTGTTTTTGGGTTTTAGGGCGAGGACTCGATCTCCCCCCCACTGGGAGGAAGGGGGGCCCGGGTTGCGGGACAGAAGTAGGGGAAAGGAAGGAAGGGGGAGGGGGGGGGGAGAAGGATAGGAAACGGGTTGAGGAGTTTTGGCCAGAAGGTAGAGGTGGGGTGAAGGGGAGCGAGGGGAAGGGGGGGGGGAGGGGAAATGAAGAAGGGTGGAGTCCTACCTGGGGACGCTCGGTTGATAAAACGGGGAAAAGGTAGAAAGCCAGGGGCCTCCCAAAATTCCGTGGCAGGAAGGGAGGAATGGGCCTCCGGGGGAACGGAAGAAGAGAGAGAAAAGAGAGAGAGAGAAGAGAGAGAGAAGAGAGAGAATGAAGACAGAGAGAGATCCTGGAATAGTGTGTGGACGGGAAGTGGGAGTGGGGCGGGGAGATACTTGGCCACAGAGATGGTGGGGGGGGGGGGTAGAAGACGAAGTATCCAGAACAAGAGAGGACACATCGCGGGGAGGGAGGTTGGAGGTGGGGGGGGAGGTGGGTGTTTGAGATGAGTTTTGGGAACGGAGGACGAGTGGAGGCGAGGACGGGGGAAACGAAGGGATCGGTGGATTTGGGGGGGGGGGGGGGGAGTTAGAGAGCGAGAGGGACAGGTTTATGGCAGTGGAGAGGAGAGGAGGGGTGGGGGAGAAGAAAGGGGTGGCGCAGGGGAGGTGGTGGGGGGGGTGGGGGAGGAGAGATTTAGCGGGAGAGAAATGTCCCTCATCGATGAGAGTACACGGCCCGCGGACCCTGCAGGGGGCCTGAGGGAGAGCGCAGTGAGGAGGGGAGGGAGGGAGGAGTTATTTATTGTTTTAAGCGCTGGAAGAGGTAGTGTGTGCGCCTTAGCGGCCGTGCGGTGGGATTGGGGTTGGATGGCAGGCCAGGCACAGAGTAGCATGGCAGGCTGCCGGCGCCTCTCGTCTCTCTCTCTCCCATCTCTCCTCCTGCTTCACTCCCTCCTCCCCGCGGCTCCCTCTCATCTGCCTCGCAGCCCTCGGTCGGCGGCCACCTTTAGCCCCTAATTCAATTACTGAGTGATGGCAGAGAGGATACCGAGACGGCGCTGAAAGTATGGGCGGGAACGGTGTTGAGAGGGAGAGAGGGAGGTATTTGATACGAGGAAAGGTGGTAGGTGAACATTTAAGGTGGGGGTGGGTGAACAGACACACACACAGCACGACACACAGCACAACAGCACACACACACACCACACCATCTCACCCACCCTCCCTCCTACCCCCTCCTACTTCCAACCCCTCCTCTTCTTCCCTGAGAGAGAGAAGATAAGAGAGAGAGAGAGAGAGAGAGAGAGAAAGTGAGAGAGAGCGAGGGAGGGGGTGAGAACAAAGTTTTTATGAGGAGGTGTGAACAGTAACACAACACGACACAGCACACACACAACACAAACACACAACACACACACACAACGCCCAACCCAAAAGCTAAGCCTCCAACGCCCCCTTTCCTGAGGTAGAGAGAGAAGAGAAGAGAGAAAAGAGCAGAGACACCCAGACAGAGAACCTGAGGAAGGAGAGAAGAGAGAGAGAGAGAGACAGAGAGAGAGAGAACGATATATAGACACAAAGACACGCACACACACACAGAGAGGGAGGGAGACAGACAACAGATAGATAAACAGACAGACAGTAATAGACAGACTCAAAAGCAAGAGAGAGAGAGAGAGGAGAGAGAGAGAGAGAGAGAGAGAGAGAGAGAGAGAGAGAGAGAGAGAGTCAGAAATACAGAGAGACACAGAAAGACAGACATAGACAGAGGAGACAATGACAGAGACACAGAGGCAGAGAAAGAGACAGACAGACAAACAAATAAACAGACAGACAGACGGACAGACAGACGACAGACAGACGTGGTTTCCCCGTGCCGGTACTGCTGACAATCAGGGCCGTCTTGTGCTCCTGGGGCACACTCCATTTTTCCTACCGCTGATGGCTTTGACGGCTTGACAGAGCCCCCCCCCCCCCCCCCGAACCCCCCCCCTGTCTCCCTGCCCCCCCCCTCCCCTTCCCCCCCCCCCCCCCCCCCCTCCGTGCTCTTCACCCCTCCTCTGTTGTCTCTTTCCTCAGCTAGACAGTCAGAGCGTGGATCTGTGAAGAATCACTTGCCCCACAATGTTATGTTTTTTCCTGGCTTTTGTTTCTTTCTTTCTTTCTTTTTCTTCTTCTGCTTCTTTCTTCTTCCTCTTCTTCTTCTTCTTCTTCTTCTTCTTCTTCTTCTCTTTCGTTCTTTCTTTTTTTTCTTTGTTTGTTACTGTTGTTGGTGGTGGTGGTCTTCTTCTTCTTCCTCTTCTTCTTCTTTACCTTGTTGTTGTGTTGTTGTTGTTGTTGTTGTTGTTGTTGTTGTTGTTCTTCTTCTTCTTCTTCTTCTTCTTCTTCTTCTTCTTCTTCTTCGTCTTCTTCTCTTCTTCTTCTTCTTCTTCTTCTTCTTCTTCTTCTTCTTCTTCTTCCTCTGACCCCCCTGGCAAGGTGACTATGCTTTCCGCCGAGTCTGTTCCTGTGTTTGTCTCTGTCAGCAACATGACTGAATCGACAAGTTTGATGGACACATCGAACACAGCCCAGGCACCGAACCCATACAGCGATGTGCGGATCCGTGGCGCTGATCCGGATCACAAGACGGATCCTGAATCTGTGCGACAGATTGATCCTGTAGCTGCTATGGACACGAACAATGTAAGGGTGTTTTAAAGTTACTGTGTGCGACAGATTGATCCTGTAGCTGCTATGGACACGAACAATGTAAGGGTGTTTTAAAGTTACTGTGTGCGACAGATTGATCCTGTAGCTGCTATTGGACACGAACAATGTAAGGGTGTTTTAAAGTTTACTGTGTGCGACAGATTGATCCTGTAGCTGCTATTGGACACGAACAATGTAAGGGTGTTTTTAAAGTTACTGTGTGCGACAGATGATCCTGTAGCTGCTATTGGACACGAACAATGTAAGGGTGTTTAAAGTTACTGTCTAGAATGACAGCTATCTGTATCGCATGTATTTCATGGAACGGTAAACATCTCCTGTGATACAATCGTTTCCGTTCGCAATGCTGTATCCTGTTACAAACTTTTACTTTGGCAGTTGTTCTGACAGGCCCTACTGACTGTCCTAGTTTCGTTTTCGTTTTCGTATTGCTCTACTCCAAAGAACATGGACAAGGACACTAATTTTTGCGTGTACGTTGTGTGTGTGTGTGTGGTGTGTGTGTGTGTGTGTGTGTGTGTGTGTGTGTGTGTGTGTGCTGCGTGCGTGCGCGCGCACGTGCCTGACTGCGTAAGAGGAGAGAGAGAGAGAGAGTGAGACAGTGTGCGCGTGTGTGCGCGCGCGCGTGCGTGCGTGCGTGCATGCGTGTGTGCGTGCGTGCGTGCGTGGTGGTGTGTGTGTGTGTGTGGTGTGTGTGGGTGTGTGTGTGTGTGTGTGTGTGTGTGTGATAATCAGTAACAGGCAGGCAGTAAAGCAATGGCACTGAATATGAAGGGAAGACCTCCAGGTCATTGTCATACTGTTTTAGCTCAGCCGACCTCAGCGGCCCGTACGGGTTGAAACTAGTCAAATGATGTCCATTCTATTATCCTAGTCCGAGCGGACAGATCCAGATTCCATTGGGTTTCATTTTATTTTCATCACTCGTTCACGACGAACGTGTTCACTGACTGCTAACACAATAAACCGATCGCGGGCATATCCTATTGCTGCAGAGAGATTACACATGGTGTGAGTTTGTCGGTCGGCCACTTCAAGGTACTTGTGACCCAAGAGATGTCTGAGAACATCCAGCTGTCGGTAGATGGTCTGATGGTCGGCGAACAAAGCAGTCCAGACGTGGACATAGTGGTCGTCAACACAGCAGTTGATCGTTTGCTCACGAACATTTGGTGCTAACTGGATTGTTGACAGACAATGTTGTCGGTGGATGATTGCTGACAGACAATGTTGTCAGTAGATGATTGTTGACAATGTTGTCGGTAGATGACTGTTGACAGACAATGTTGTCGGTAAATGATAGCTGACAGACAATGCTGTCGTACACACGCGGTAGATGATTGCAACAGACAATGCTGTCGGTAGATGATTGTTGACAGTGTTGTCGGTAGATGATTGCTGACAGACAATGTTGTCGGTAGATGGTTGCTAACAGACAATGTTGTCGGTAGATGATTGTTGACAATGTTGTCGGCAGATGACTGCTGACAGACAATGTTGTCGGTTGATGATTGCTAACAGACAATGTTGTCGGTAGATGATTGTTGACAATGTTTCGGTAGATGATTGATGACAGACGATGTTCGGTAGATGATTGCTTACAGACAATGTTGTCGGTAGATGATATGTGACAGAAATTGCTGTCGGTAGATGATTGCTAACACAATGTTTGTCGGCAGATGATTGTGGACAGACAATGCTGTCGGTAGATGATTGCTGACAGACAATGCTGTCGGTAGATGATTGTTGACAGTGTTGTCGGTAGATGATTGCTGACAGACAATGCTGTCGTAGATGATTGTTGACAATGTGTCGGTAGATGATTGCTGACAGACAATGTTGTCGGTAGATGATTGCTGACAGACAAATGCTGTCGGTAGATGATTGCTGACAGACAATGTTGTCGGTAGATATTTTGACTGATTCCTGACATGGCGGTTGATGGTCTGATTGTTCAAAACACAAAGTGTCAGTAACCACACGATTTGACAGCTGGCGGATAGAGCAGTTGGCGGCTGGATTGTTGGCAAGAAAAGCAGTCGTTTGGTTATCTGATTGTTCGTACATAAAAGTTCAGTAGCTAACCTATTGTTTGCAAACAAAACATTCGGTTGGTAAACAATATCATTGTTCGATATCATCGCGGATGAGGCAGGTGAGGTGACTGTTCCCGAACAAAGTCATCGTCCAAAGTCCACTGGATGAGGGGTTGACTGTTCCCGAACAAAGTCATCGGTCAATAGTCCACTGGATGAACAAAGAACAAAGTCATCGGTCAATAGTCCACTGGATGAACAAAGAACAAAGTCATCGGTCAATAGTCCCACTGGATGAACAAAGAACAAAAGTCAACGGTCAATAGTCCACTGGATGAACAAAGAACAAAAGTCATCGGTCAATAGTCCACTGGATGAACAAAGCAGCCCACGCATGATCTGGTCGTTCGAGAACAAAGCAGTCGGCAGAGGCTGTGGACTATTCGCCGACACAGAAGCCAGTGGATGGTTTGATTGTTAGGGGGAAGGGGGGGGGGGGGGGGGGGGGGGGGGGGGGGGGAGAGTCGGCAGATGGTTTCATGATTCACAATAAAGGTCCTGAGATCTATCTTGGTCCCTCAAACGTGACCTGTTCCATTATGGTGATCAGACAGACATCACGGAACACCATGGAAATACCTGAGCAGCCGTGTCTATTCCACTATGGTGATCAGACAGACATCACGGAACCCCATGGAAATACCTGAGCAGCCGTGTCTATTCCGTGGGTTGCCTGATGACAAAGCTGAACTGACTGCTCCCTGTGGAGTGTGACAGGACACGCCGGATGTCTAGTGGAACATGAGAGCGGGGCAGCTGGCTGCGGAAGCACCAGGACTGAGCGGAATGGCACCATGGACTGAGCGGGAATGGCACCATGGACTGAGCGGGAAGGGCACCATGGACTGAGCGGTGTGGGAAGGCACCATGGACTGTGCGTGTGGGAATGGCACCATGGACTGAGCGTGTGGGAAGGCACCATGGATTGAGCATGTGGGAATGGCACCATGGATTGAGCGGTGTGGGAATGGCACCATGGACTGAGCGGTGTGGGAAGGGCACCATGGATTGAGCAGTGTGGGAATGGCACCATGGATTGAGCAGTGTGGGAAGGCACCATAGACTGAGCGGGAATGGCACAATGGATTGAGCAGTGTGGGAAGGGCACCATGGACTGAGCGGTGTGGGAAGGGCACCATGGACTGCGGATGCACCTGGATGAGCAGTGTGGAAGGGCACCATGGACTGAGCGGCGCGAAGGCACCATGGACTAGCGGGATGGCACCATGACTAGCGGAAGGGCACCATGGACTGAGCGGTGGGAAGGCACCATGGACTGAGCGGGAATGGCACCATGGATTGAGCGGGAAGGGCACCATGGACTGAGCGTGGGAAGGGCACCATGGACTGAGCGGGTGGGAAGGCACCATGGATGAGCGTGGGAAGGGCAACCATGGACTGAGCGTTGGGAAGGGCACCATGGACTGAGCGGTGTGGGAATGGCACCATGGACTGAGCGGGAATGGCACCATGGACTGAGCGGTGTGGGAAGGGCACCATGGACTGAGCGGTGTGGGAAGGGCACCATGGACTGACGCGCGGAAAGGGCACATGGACGAGCGGGAATGGCACCATGGACTGAGCGGTGTGGCAAGGGCACCATGGACTGAGCGGAAGGCACCATGGACTGAGCTTGGGAAGGGCACCATGGACTGACGGTGTGGGAAGGGCACAATGGACATGGAGCGGTTGGGAAGGGCACCCATTAGACTGAGCGGTGTGGGAAGGGCACCATGGAGGAATGAGCGGTGTGGCAATGGCACCACGAACTGAGCATAACAAGATGGGACAGCACAACACAGCAATCATCACTGGAAGAAAATGGCCGTTTTTATCGTGTGTGTGTGTTGGTGTGTGTGTGTGTGTGTGTGTGTGTGTGTGTGTGTGTGTCGCGTGTGTGTGTGTGTGTGTGTGTGTGTGTGTGTGTGTGTGTGTGTGTGTGTGTGTGTGTGTGTGTGTGACTTTTGGTGTTTTTTTGTTGTTGTTTGTTTCTTGCTTTTTTCCCCCTCTACTCCATCCCACCCTAAACCCCCCCCCAACCCCCAAACCCCACCTATCCCACCAACCGTGTTGCTTTTCGCCGCGGGACGGTAGGGAAAATGGGGGTGGGGTATTTTGTGTGTTTTGGGGGTTTTGTGTGTGTGGGGTGTGTGTGTTGTGTGGGTGTGTGTGTGTGTGTTTTGTGCGCCCCTTATTTTTTCTGAGAACAAAAACGTTTCTCTTTACTCTTTCCCATACAAGCGAAATTCCGATTTCAGGTCTGTATTAAATTTTTTTTTTTAAATTAAAAAGGGGTTTTTTTTAAAAATCATAAACCAAAAAGGGCTACAAATACTATCATTTTTAATACATCATTATTTTTAAAATCATTATCACCATTATCAATTTTCATCACTAATTTTTGTTTTTCCCTTAAACAAATTATTATCGTTAATTTTCATTATGGAAAACTATTATCTTCCTCATCAATTTTTAAACATTATTATAATTCGTTTTTTTTAGTATTAGCAAGCTTTTAAAACTTTTTCCTTTCCCCGTTAAAGACGTTACAGGATGGGAAATGTACCTAAGAGAAAAAACCCCGGGAGGGGAACACCCCCCCCCCCCCCCCCCCCGCCCCTCCCCTACGTGTTCCTTTCCCGTATCATGGGGAAAAACCCCCTCCACCGCTCCCACCCTTTACCTCCCCCCCTCTGCCATCTCCAGTCCTCGGGCCCTTTACAGCTCACCTCCCACCTCCTTTTTCCCCCCCTCACCCCCCCCCCCCCCCCCCCCCACAAACACACCCACACAGCATTTACAACAGCAGGCGAAACTATCTACCAACCCGCCCCACAACATAGCTACAAGGCTACAGCACCGCTACATACACACACACACACACACACACACACACACACACCCCCCCCTTTCACTGTAAAGACAGTAAGCAGAACAAAAAAAAAACTGCACAAGGTAAAATGAGAACAAAGCGGGAGAAGGGGGGGGGGGGGGGGGGGGGGGGGGGGGTGGGGGGGGGGGGGGGGGGGGGGGGGGGGGGGGGGGGGGAGGGGGGGGGGGGGGCGGGCGGGGAAGGGGGGAAGGGGGGGGGTGGGGTTAAATCAATCCTGCAAAAACCCGGGGATCGGATTTAAAACAAAAAACAAAGGGGTGGTGTGCAAACAGTGGAAAAAAAAACCAACACACCCTTTTTCCCGGGGGCCAAACAGCAAAAACCCGTGCATCACTTTGCCCCCACCCCCCCACTAACCCTCACTCCACCCTTTCCCCATTTTTGGGCGGCTCCCCAACCCGTCCCCCCCCCCCCCCCCCCTACCCCTTTTTTTCAAAAAGGGCCCGTCTGGTTCTAACTTTTCCAAACCCTCTCCGTTTTCCCCCCCCCCCTACCCCTTTTTTCAAAAAGGGGCCCGTCTGGGGTTTTAAACGACTCCCCCCACTCCTTTCCCAAAACCCCCCCCCCCCCCACCCCTTTCCTTTATAAAAGGGGCCCCTCTTTTCATTTGACTCCACCATATCCGTTTTTCCCCCCCCCCCCCCCAAACCCCCTTTTTTCATAAAAGGGCCCGTCTGGCTAACGAAATTTCCCCCATCCCGCTCCCCCCCCCCCCCCTAACCCCCCTTTCCCCATAAAGGGCCTGCTGGTTCTATCGACTTCCCCCCCATTTTCCCCTTTTTCCCCCCCCCCCCCCAAACCCCTTTCTTTATAAAGGGCCCTGTCTGGGTTCTATCCCAAATCCAACCCTCTCCGTTTCCACCCCCCCCCCCCCCCCCCCCCTTTCCTCATAAAGGGGCCCGTCCCGGTTTTTATCGACTCCAAACCCTCTCCGATTCCAAACCCCCCCCCCCCCCCCCCTTTCCCCCCTTTTCTTCAAAAAAGGGCCTGTCGGTTCTTTTGACTCCACCATCTCCGTTTTTCCCGCCCCCCCCCCCCCCCCCCCCCTTTTTTCATAAAGGGCCTTTTTGGGTTTTTTGCTCCACCATCTCCGTCCCCCCCCCCCCACCCCTTTTTTCATAAAGGGGTTGGGCGGTTCTATCGACTCCACCATCTCCGGGTTCCCCCGCCCCCCCCCCCCCCTTTTCATAAAAGGCCTGTCTGGTTTTATTTGACTCCCCCATCTCCGTTTTCCACCCCCCCCTTAAAACCCCCTTTTTTCATAAAGGGCCCGTCCCGGTTTTTATCACTCCCCCATAACCGTTTTCCCCCCCACGCCCCCACCCCTTTTTTTTTCATAAAGGCCGGGCCGGTTCTATCGACTCCACCAACTCCCTTTTTCCCCCCCCCCTACCCCTTTCTTCATAAAGGGCCCCCTCTGGTTCTAAACGACTCCACCATATCCGTTTTTCCCCCCCCCCCCCCCCCCCCCCCCCCCCCTTTTCTTCATAAAGGGCCTGTCTGGGGTTTTATCGACTCCCCCCAATTTTCCGTTCCCCCCCCCCCCCACCCCTTTCTTTAAAAGGGCCGTCTGGTTCTTAAAAGACTCCACCATTTTCCGATCCCCCCCCCCCCCCCCCCCCCTTTTTTTTTCCCTAAAGGGGCCCGTTTTGGTTCTAACGACTCCCCCTCTCCGGGTTTCCCCCCCCCCCCCCACCCCTTTCCCTTTTAAAGGGCCCTGTCTGGTTTAAAAGTCCCCCACCAACTCCGTTCCCCCCCCCCACCCCCTTTCCCTTTATAAAAAGGGCCCCGCTGGTTCAAACCCTCTCCAAACCTTTTCCGTTCCCCCCCCCCCCCCCCCCCCCCCCCCCCCCCCCCCCTTTTTTTTATAAAGGGCCTTTTGGTTTTAACGTCCCCCAAACCCTCTCCCCTTTTCCCCCCCCCCCCCCCCCCCCTTTCTTCATAAAGGGCCTGTCTGGTTCAAAAGTCCCCCCCACCCCCGTTCCCCCCCCCCCCCCCCCACCCCCAAAAACCCCCTTTTTTCATAAAAAGGGGCCCTTTTTGGTTTAACGTCTCCACCATCTCCGCTCCCCCCCCCCCCCCCCCCCCTTTCCCTTTATAAAGGGCCCCCGTCTGGTTCTAACGACTCCCCATCCCCCGTTTTCCACCCCCCCCCCCCCCCCCTACCCCCCTTTTTTCATAAAGGGGCCCGTCTGGTTCTAACGCCCCAAACCCCTCCGTTCCCCCCCCCCCCCCCCCCCCCCCCCCCCCCTTTTTTCAAAAAGGGGGCCCGTCGGTTTTTAACGAAAACCCCCCATCTTTCCCCTTCCCCCCCCCCCCCCCCCCCCCCCCCCCTTTTTTCCCTAAAGGGGCCCGTCTGGTTCCCAAAAGTCTTTCCCCCATCTCCGTCCCCCCCCCCCCCCCACCCCTCTCTTCAACAATGACTGAAGTGATGAAACCCTTTAAAAATAGTAAGTTTCATGTTTCCCCTTTTCCCGATACTGTTTGGGCAGTCATCAATGGGCTGAGGATGAACAAAAAACAAGTAAAAAAAAATGTCCCGTTTCCCGATACTCCGCCCCAAGACTGCTCCTTGTCCTCCCCCCCCTCCTTCACTTCATGTGTGCGCGCGCGTGCACCCTTTTGTGTGTGGGGTGTGTGTTTTTGGTTTTTGTTGGGGAGAGAGAGGGGAGAGGGGAGAGAGAAGAGAGAAGAGAGAGAGAAAAGAGAGAGAGAGAGAGAGAGTAAAGTTTTAAGTATGCATGCGTTGGGGAGCGCGCGCCCCTGCGCGCGTTGTGTGTGTGTGTGTGTGGTGGTGTGTGTTGTTGGGGTTTTTTGGTTGTGTGTTGTGTGTGGGGTTTTTGCCCCGTGCTGGGTGGGGGGCGTGCGTGCGCGCGGTGTGTGCAAAGCGTGCACGCGCGCGCGCCGTGGCGTATTTGGTTTTGTTTTGGGCTGGGGTTTTTTGTGTGGTGTGTGAGGGTGTGTGTGGGGAGAGAGAGAGAGAGAGAGAGAGAGAGAGAAGGGGAAGAGAAAAAGAGAGAAGGGGAGTGTATGTTGTGTGTGTGTGGCATCCTGATTTATTTGGTTTACTATTTGACCCCCCGGCCGTCAGATCCGACACACGGAAAGTATCTTTGCTCAAGATCGCACAGTATTGTTTTCCAGCAATTGTCAAAGCTTGCTGTGGCCGTTGCGCTCGGCTTAACGTGGTGGCATCTTCCGAGTGTTTGGGCCTGCTTGCTTGTTGACTAGTGTTGTTTTCAGAGCTTGACTAGTGTTGTTTCAGAGCTTGACTAGTGTTGTTTTCAGAGCTTGACTAGTGTTGTTTTCAGAGCTTGACTAGTGTTGTTTTCAGAGCTTGACTAGTGTTGGTTTCAGAGCTTGACTAGTGTTGGTTTCAGAGCTTGAGTAGTGTTGTTTTCAGAGCTTGACTAGTGTTGGTTTCAGAGCTTGACTAGTGTTGGTTTCAGAGCTTGACTAGTGTTGGTTTCAGAGCTGGGGGCTCTGTGCCAGGCGTGTGGTTGTTTATGTCCTCATCCACGATGTGCAGTCTTTGGTTCTGGGGAGCTGGACACACACGGGCATATGGGTTTGGTTCGGGGGGAGCTGGGCACACACGGCATATGGGTATGGTTCAGGGGAGCTGGGCACACACGGGCATATGGGTTGGTTCGGGGGAGCTGGGCACACACGGGCATATGGGTTTGGTTCGGGGGAGCTGGACACACACGGGATATGGGTTTGGTTCGGGGGAGCTGGGCACACACGGCATATGGGTTTGGTTCGGGGGGAGCTGGGCACACACGGACATATGGGTTTGGTTCGGGGGGAGCTGGGCACACACGGGCATATGGTGACGGCCTCTGTGTCACGTCATCACCAATAATAGATTTCAATGTGTGAATTTCACACCGTCCTTTTTTTTTTTTTTAAAGAGTGAGAGCACGCAGCGCTAGTGCCTGCTCTCTCTCTCCTCTCTCTCTCTACTCTCTCTCTC
This sequence comes from Conus ventricosus, assembly GCA_018398815.1. Classification (NCBI taxonomy): domain Eukaryota; kingdom Metazoa; phylum Mollusca; class Gastropoda; order Neogastropoda; family Conidae; genus Conus; species Conus ventricosus. Next base: position 62,978 of record JAFLJL010017565.1, on the reverse strand, counting down.
TCTCTCCTCTCTCTCTCTCTCTTCTTCTTTTTCTTCTTCTGTGTCTGTCGATCTCACAAAACACACCAACACACACACAACACACACACACACACACACACACACACACACACACACCGACGCACGCACGCATGAGCACCACCACACACACACACACACACGCGCACATATCTTATTCAACGAGACATACATTTATACATATGCATACACATACATACACGTGAGCCCGCGTGTCTTCTGCCCTTCCCGTCTCCCTACACACCTCTCTCCCCTCCCTCATGTGTTCCTCATCCGCTCAATCTCCCTCCCTCCCTCTCTCTCTCTCTCTCTTTCTCCCTCCCTCCCCCCCCTTCTCTCTC
>JAFLJL010017565.1:41917-49958 GCA_018398815.1 Conus ventricosus | reverse complement strand
GGCTGACCCTGGTGGAGGAAAGGTCCAGTGGCGGTGGGGAAGGAAAGATCCCAATGACCACAGGGAAAGTCCTGTTGTACAGTGGGATAGACCTACAACTTTGGATTCTCTATAGAGGGCACATAAGACAGTATGGCGAAAGTTGGATGGGTCTGGAGTGGGCACTGTCTTCATCTGTACCGTGGGCAGGGCGCGTGGTTGGGTCTGTGGGGTGTGTCGCCAGGTGGGGGGGTGGTGTTGTTTTTCGAGGTGGGCTTGCAGTCATGAAATACGGGCTGGTACACCCATGGGGGATGCTATTTGAAGCTGTTACTTATGAGCTGCATCCTGTAGTCTAATTTACTCGTTCGGGAGCGTTATGTCCATTGATATCTTAATGGTGTGTCCTGCGCGTGCATGTCACCCATCGTCAAACACAGCAGCAGGCCTAAGGGGTGGCTACAGGATGACTCTTAAGGGCAGTGAAGGCAGTGCTTCTCTGCGGGCTCCCCAGCACATTCGGAGGTGTTTCTTTTCTTCTTTGCCTTAAACGAGGCTGACCCTGGAGAAAGGTCCAGTGGCGGTGGGGAATGACCCATTGTCCAAAGGAGGCAAAGTCTGTTGACAGTGGGACAAAGACCTAACACATTTGGTTTCTCTTGAGGGCACATAAGAACGTATGGCGAAAGCTTGGCTGTGTCTGGAGAGTGGGCATGTCTGCATCTGTCGGGGGCAGGGCGTGGTTGCGGTCTGTGGGGTGTGCTTCGGCAGCTGGGGGGGTGGTTGTTTTTCGCCGCGTCGGGCTCTGCAGGCATGCATATTACGGGCTGGTACACCCGTGGGGGATGCTACTTTGAGGCTGTTATGAGCTGAATCCTGTTGCTAATTGACCTCTGTTCAGGAGCGTTACTGTCCCCTTGATTTTTCATAATGGAGTGTCATGCGCGTGCTGTTCATAGTCAACACAGCGCAGGGCATCCAAGGGGTGGTGCAGGATCCTGCTCTATGGGCAGGTGAAGGCTGTGCTTCTCATGGGTCCTCCCAGCAACTTAGGGTTGTTTTATTTTTCTTCTTTGCCTTATCTAGGATGTCCTGGAGAAAGGTCCAGTGGCGGGGGGGATAGACCCACGGACACAGGGTAAGTCTGTTGGACTGTGGGAAAGAACTACAACTTTGGATTCTCTCTTGAGGCCACATAAGACGTATGGCGAAAGCTTGGCTGTGTCTGGTGTGGCACTGTCTTCATTGTACGTGGGCAGGGGTAGTTGGGTCTGTGGGGTGGCTGGAAGCTGGGGGGGTGGTTGTTTTTCGCCGGTGGGCTCTCTGCAGTCATTGATATTACGGGCTGGTTTCAACCATGGGGGATGCTGACATTTGAGGCTGTTATGAGCTGCTGCCTGTTGTCTAATTTACCTATGTTCAGGTGCCTGTTTTGTCCCTTAGATATCTTAATGGTGTGTCCTGCGAGTTGCCTGTACCTCGTCAACACCAGCGCAGGCCTTCCAGGGGTGGTTACAGGACTGGCTCTAGGGCAGGTGAAGGCAGTGCTTCTCTGGGTCCATCCCCCAGCACCTTCGGGTGTTTCTTTGTATTCATTGCCTTAACTAGGCTGACCCTGGAGAACAAGGTCAGTGGCTGGTGGGGAAAAGACCATGACCAACTGGGAAAGTCCTAGTAGTCAGTGGAAAGACTACATTAACTTTGGATTCTCTCCTTGAGGGCACATAAGACGTATGGCGAAAGCTTGGCTCTGTGTCTGGAGTGGCCACGTCTTCATCTGTCCGTGGGCAGGGGTGGTTGGGGTCTGTGGGGTGTGCCTCGGCAGATGGACTGGCTGGGGGTGGTGTTTTTCGCAGGTTGGCTCTGCAGTCATGAATTACGGGCTGGGTATTACACCCATGGGGGATTGCTACTTTGAGGTGTATGAGCTGCATCCTGTAGTTCCCCCCCCCCCCCACACAATCTAATTTACCTCTGTTCAGGAGCAGTTATGTCCCTTGATAGCTTAATGGAGTGTTCCTGTCGCGTGCCTGTACCCAGCGTCAACACAGCGCTGGCCTACAGGGGTGTACAGGACTGCTCTAAGGGCAGGGTGAAGGCAGTGCTTCTCTGGGTCCTCCCCAGCCACCTTCTGGTGTTTCTTTTTCTTATTTGCCTCATTAACTAGGCTGGAACCTGGAGAAAGGTCTGTGGCGGATGGGAAAGGACCCACTGACCACAGGGGACAAGGGGTTCCTGTTGGACAGTGGGAAGGACTAAAACTGTGGATTCTATCTTTGAGGGCCAATAGACCGCTTTTGGCGAATAGCTTGGCGGTGTTGGAGTGGCACTTTTAATTTCTGTCCTGTGGGGCAGGGGTGGTTGGGTCTGGTGGGGTGTGTGCTCGGCAGTGGTGGGGTGTGTTTTTCGCGGTGGTCTCTGCAGTCAATGAAATACGGGCTGGTTACCACCATGGGGGATGGCTACTTTGAGGCTGTTTGAGCGCATCTTGTAGTCTATTTTAACTCTGTTAAGGGAGCAGTTATGGTCCCTTGATATCTTAATGGAGTGTCCTGCGCGTGCCTGTACCAATCGTCATCACGCGCAGGCTCCAGGGGGTGGTTGTACAGGACTGCTTAAGGGCAGGTGCAGGCAGTGCTTCTCTGGGTCACTTCCCCTGCACCTTCGGGGTGTTTCTTTTTCTTCTTTGCCTTAACTAGGTGACCTGAGAAGAAAGGTCAGTGGCGGTGGGAAAGAACCCACTGTCCCAGGGGAAAGTCCTGTTGGACAGTTGGGAAAGACTACAACTTGGATTCTCTCTTGAGGCACATAAGACCGTATGGCGAAATCGCTTGGATGTTGTCTGGTGTGGCCACTGTCTTTCATCTGTCCGTGGGCAGGGGTGGTTGGGTCTGTGGTTGTGCCTCGGCCAGCTGGGGGGTGGTATTGTTTTTTTTTTTTTTTCGCCCGGTGGACTCTGCAGTCTGGAATTTCGGGCTGGTGTTACACCCATGGGGGATGCTACTTTGAGGCTGTTATGAGCATGCATCATGTTGTCTTATTTACCTCTGTCAGGAGCAGTTTTATGTCCCTTGATATCCTTATTGGAGTGTCCTGCGCGTGCCTGTACCATAGGCAACACAGCGCAGGCCTCAGGGTGGTACGGACTGCTCTAAGGGGCAGTGATAGCAGTGATTCTCTGGGTCCTTCCCAGCTCTTCGGGTGTTTCTTTTTATTCTTTGGCCTTATCTAGGTGACCATGGATGAAAGGTCCAGTGGCGGTGGGAGAAAGACCCACTCTGTCCACTGGGAAAGTCCTGTTGACAGTGGGACAAAGATACAACTTTGGATTCTTCTTGGAGGGCTCATATGACCGTTGGCGGAATAGCTTGGCTGTGTCTGGAGTGGCACAACTGTCTTCATCTGTCGTGGGCCAGGGGTGGTGGGGTCTGTTGAGTGTGCTCGGGCAGCTGGGGGGGGGTGGTGTTTTTCGCCGTGTGGGGAATCTGCAGTCATGAAATACGGGCTGGTAAAACCTTGGGGGATTGCTACTTGAGGATGTTATGAGGCTGCATCCTGTAGTCTAATTTACTATGTTCAGGAGCAGTTATGTCCCTTGATATCTTATGGAGTGTCCTGCGAGTTGCCTGACCTCATCGTCAACACAAGCGCAGGCACTCCAGGGGTGGTACAGGACTGCCTCTAAGGGCAGGTGAAGGGCAGTGCTTCTCTGGGTAACTCCCAGCACCTTCGGGTGTTTCTTTTTCTTCTTTGCCTTAACTACGGCTGACCCTGGTGAAATGGTCCAGTGGCGGTGGGGAACAGACAATGAAAACAGGGAATGTCCTGTTGACAGTCGGGAATGGAATACTATTACTTTGGATTCTCTCTTGAGGGGAGTATAAGACCGTATGGCGAAAGCTTGGCTGTGTCTGGAGTGGACACTGTCTTCATATGTCCGGGGCTAGGTGGTTGGGTCTGTGGGGTGTGCTCAGGCAGCTCGGGGGGGTGGTGTTTTTCGCGGTGGGCTCTGCGTCATCCAAATACTGGCTGGTACACCCTTGGGGGATGGATACTTTGAGGGCTGTTATGAGCTGCATCCAGTTAGGTCTAATTTTACTCTGCGTCAGGAGCAGTTGTCCCCTTGACATCTTATATGGAGTGTCCTGCGCGGGGCCTGTACCCATCGGTACAACTACATCGCGCAGGCCTCCAGGGGTGGTACAGGACTGCTCTAAGGGCAGGTGAAGGCAGTGCTTCTCTGGGTCCTCCCAGCACCTTCGGGTGGTTTCTTTTGTATTCTACCACTATTAATTCATGTTACAAAGGCCTGTCATCATGTAGTCATTACTATTCATACATACGATGACCCCCAAATTTTTTTTTTGGTCTTACTTCCTTAAAGTGACTTGCAGGTGTTTACAAGAGCCACTTTTCATTCAAATGCTACTGTTAATGATTGGATACACTATATCAGAAGAAATTGTGAACATGTGAAGTTGTGTACTGTACTCACCCAGTTTATGTGTGTGACCCAGATTTTACCAATAATCCCTTTGTACTTTTCTAGCTTTTCTCTTTCATTTCTTCTTTCTTGCGCTTTTTCTTTCCCTCGCCCCTGCCTCCCCGCCCTTTATATTCATGAATGTTACAACTCTCTCTATCTTCTCTATCTCTCTCTCTCTCTCTCTCCTACTCTCAATTCCCTTCTATCTCCCCCTACCCCTCACATCTCCCTCTCTCTGCGCTCTCCACATCCACATTACCTTTATTCCTCACTGACTTGGAAAACGCTATCTTGCTTACGGGAACGAGTATGTTGAATATTACAACTTGCGATTTGAACTGCCTGCCTAGAATTACTGTTCTTATCTGTCCTAAGGCTTGTGCTGATAGATGCTGTCACGAGGGTTGATGCTTCTTTAATCGTCTTTCCGCTTAGGAAATAATACATACTAGGTGTGTATGTTGCTGCGCTCGCGCGCGTCGCTGCGCGCGCGTGTGTGTGTGTGTGTGTGTGTTGTGTGTGTGTGTGTGCTGTGTGTGTGTGTGTGACTAGTGTCGTGTGTGTGCCTCTGTGTGTGTGTGTTGTTGTGTGTGTGTGTGTGTGGGTGTGTGTGTTGTGTGTTGTGCACGTTCGTGTGCTCGTGTATTTATGTGTGTGTGTTGTTGTGTGTGTGGTGTGTGTGTTTGTGTTGTGTGTGTGTGTTGTGTGAGGAGAGAGGAGAGACGAGAGAGAAGAGGCGACGAGGAGTGGGAGAGAGAGAGAGAGAGAGAGTGAGATGAAGTGAGCGAGTGAAGATGAGACGGCCGATGGCCTCACAGGCACATCAGTTAAAGCACTACATGAAGGCATGGACGCTGGTACTTTCTGTCGATGACTCTATCTCTCTCTCTCTCTTCTCTCTCTCTCTTCTCTCTCTCTCTCTCTCTCTATCTCTCTCTCTTCTCTAACAGCGTCTTTCGGAGTCAGCCTAGCAGTGCGTATTGTCAAGGTCACCCTTACTTTTCCAATGCATATGATTGCAACGTGATTTTTTTTCCTTCTTTAATGTTGGTTTGTTGTCACGGGCATTCCTACAATCTTGGGAGCCTCTTCATACTGGACAGGCCCATCCCAAACCCACCCTCCCAGAACGATACTTCATGACGTTCTCTGTGACGTTCTACACCACAGGACCGATCCCCCATCCCCTGGTCTCCCCCCTCTCCTTCCCGACCCAAACCCTCACAAAACCCCACCAAGAGTAACAAGAGACCCTCATCCGCTCCCAAACTCCACTCCCCCTACCCCTCTTTCCGCCCCCCCCCCCCCCCACACACTCACACATACACATATCACTCCACATACACGCTATGCCATCCATACATTTGTCTTAGAAGTTTGGCCTGACTTGTAAAAGTTCCCTTCAAAGACGCTCTTCGCCGGTGCTCTTGATTGACGGAGGAGATAACGGGCAGAGGGACATGGGGGGACGGTGACAGGGAAGGAGGGGTGTGGTGTTGGTGGGGGGGGGGGAACTTGCTTGGCCCCTGCTGTGTCTCCTCCTCGCTCCGGGCCATGTTCTGTTTGTTCCCTGTTCAATCTAGATCTTTTCTTTCTGTGTTGCTTTTATGTCGTGTGTGTGTGTGTGTGTGTGTGTGTGTTCGTGGGTTGTGTGTGTGGGTGTTGTGGGTGTGTGGGAGTGTGGGGGTGTGGGTGTGTGTGGGTGTGTGTGGGTGTGGGTGTGTGTGGGTGGTGTGGGTGTGGGTGTCACATCTAAGAAAGACGGGCCAGTTTGCAAAGGACGAGGATGTGTTGCGTGCTTGGTTTGCTGATGGAATTCGGGTTTTAGGGACATGATTGCATGGTTTGCTGATGTATTAAGGGGGTTTTAGGAATGCTTGCCTTGGTTTACTGATTGGTATTAGGGTTTTAGGATGCTTGCCTTGAGTTTTGTGATGGATTTCGGGTTTAGGGAATGCTTGCCTTGGTTTGGCTGATGGGAAATTCGGTTTTAGGAATGCTTGCCTTGGTTTGCTGATGGGAATGCGGGTTTTAGGAATGCGTGCCTTGGTTTGCTGATGGAATTCGGGGTTTTAGGGAAATGCTGGCATGTTTGCTGATGGAATTCGGGTTTTAAGGAATGCTTGCCTTGGCTTTGCTCATGGAAATCGGGTTTTAGGAATGCTTGCCTTGGTTTGTCTTGGAATCGGGGGTTTTTGGAATGCCCTTGCCTTGTTTGCTCATGGAAATCGGGTTGTAGGAATGTTGCCTTGGTTTTTGCTGATGGAATTCGGGGGTTTTAGGATTGCTTGCCTTGGTTTGCTCATGGAAATCGGGGTTTAGAATGCTTGCCTTGGTTTGCTCATGGGAAATGCGGGTTTTAGGAATGTCTTGCTTGGTTTGTCCACGGAATTCGGTGTTGTATTAGGAATGCTTGCCTTGGTTTGCTCACACGGTATTGGGTTGGTTTTAGGAATGTAAAAAAGAGTTCATTTGTTGTTGTTGTTGTTCATTATCGTTGCTGGAGCCGGGTGCCACTTGTGTGAATTGTATGGATTGTAGACGCAGGGAACAAGTGGTGTATGGGTGCGAGAGAGAGGAGAGAGAGAGAGAGAAGTGGCAGAGAGAGAAATAGACGCAGAGAGATGAGAGAGAAATCAAGAGATGGGATGTGGGAGAGAGAGAGGGAGAGAGAGAGAGAGAGAGGCGTGTGTGTATGCGTGTGTGCGAGTGTGTGTGAGTATGCCCCTACAATCTTTACGGTTAGAAACGCGACAAAATCAAGAGGCAAAATGCAACGATAAATTTAATATGATTCCATTTCATTCACAGTAGACATATTTCAAAGCGTTTTTTTGCTTAGCATTGATTGTAATATTGATCTTTGTAGTATAAAACTAAGCACGTTATGTCACTGTAATGTTTTCAAGAGTTTTCGCCATGGGTCCAGGCACCGCGCAATGGCCCTCAATATAGGATGTGGCCTACCTCAGCAATCACGGTGAGGATTGCACCGATTTGGCATGGAGTTGACTAGTCGATCAAGCAGAAAGGCCTGACGGACTTGGGTCCACTGACGCTGGATCTCCGTCTCAGAGCCACAGCATTGTGAGGGCGGTTGGGCTGCTCGTTGATGCGGCGTTTCAGGAAGGCCCACAACCGGTTCGATAGGGTTCAAAGTCTGGGACCTTACAGAGGCCTGTCCAACATTGGACATTGTTCTGCTGAAGGAAGGCTTGTGTGACCTGTGATCTGTGGGCCGGGGCGTTGTCTTGCTGGAAACATATGGCGGCGTCTTGACAACAAGGGCACTATAGACAGGGCGCAAGGACCTGTGCTATGTAGCGAAGGGCAGGGGTCTCCACGACCACGACCTGGCTGCAGGTTGATGATCATGGTCCAATGTGTCTGTTGCCACACATTGCACCCACATCATGACGACTGCCGCCCCAAAGGTTGTGATGCTGCAACGTTCTGACAAGCTAAGCGCTTGCCCCAACCGAGGACGATATCACCGATGGACACGCCTGTCAATCTGATCATAGACAGAATCGAACCTTCGTCGTGATCACGATCGTTCTCCAGTTGTGTTCCTGT
>JAFLJL010017565.1:21917-36917 GCA_018398815.1 Conus ventricosus | reverse complement strand
TGTGACGTCAACAGCATGGACACTGGCTTTACTAGATGGAACAGCTGTGACGTCAACAGCATGGACACTGGCTTTACTGGATGGAGTGGAACAGCTGTGACGTCAACAGCACGGACACTGGCTTTACTGGATGGAGTGAACAGCTGTGACGTCAACAGCACGGATACTGGCTTTACTGGATGGAACAGCTGTGACGTCAACAGCATGGACACTGGCTTTACTGGATGGAACAGCTGTGACGTCAACGCATGGACACTGGCTTTTACTGGATGGAACAGCTGTGACGTCAACAGCACGGACACTGGCTTTACTGGATGGAGTGGAACAGCTGTGACGTCAACAACAGGACACTGGCTTTACTGGATGGAACAGATGTGACGTCAACAGCACGGACACTGTCTTTACTGGATGGAACAGCTGTGACGTCAACAGCATGAACACTGGCTTTACTGGATGGAACAGCTGTGACGTCAACAGCATGGACACTGGCTTTACTGGATGGGGTGGAACAGCTGTGACGTCAACAGCATGGACACTGGCTTTATTGGATGGAACAGCTGTGACGTCAACAGCATGAATACTGGCTTTACTGGATGGACAGCTGTGACGGTCAACAGCATGGACACTGCCTTTACTGGATGGAACAGCTGTGACGTCAACAGCATGGACACTGCCTTTACTGGATGGAACAGCTGTGACGTCAACAGCATGGACACTGGATTTACTGGATGGAACAGCTGTGACGTCAACAGCACCGACACTGGCTTTACTGATGATGGAACAGCTGTGTCATCAACAGCATGGACACTGGCTTTACTGATGGAACAGCTGTGACGTCAACAGCACGGACACTGGCTTTACTAGATGGAACAGCTGTGACGTCAACAGCATGGACACTGGCTTTACTAGATGGAACAGCTGTGACGTCAACAGCATGGACACTGGCGTTTACTGGATGGAACAGCTGTGACGTCAACAGCATGGACACTGGCTTTACTAGATTGAACAGCTGTATCATCAACAGCATGGACACTGGCTTTACTGGATGGAACAGCTGTGACGTCAACAGCATGGACACTGGCTTTAACTGGATGGAACAGCTGTGACGTCAACAGCATGGACACTGGCTTTACTGGATGGAGTGGAACAGCTGTGACGTCAACAGCATGACACTGGCTTTACTGGATGGAACAGCTGTGACGTCAACAGCATGGACACTGGCTTTACTGGATGGAACAGCTGTGACGTCAACAGCATGGACACTGGCTTTACTGGATGGAACAGCTGTGACGTCAACAGCACGGACACTGGCTTTACTGATGGAACAGCTGTGACGTCAACAGCATGGACACTGGCTTTACTGGATGGAACAGCTGTGACGTCAACAGCATGGATACTGCTTTACTGGATGGAACAGCTGTGTCTCAACAGCACGGACACTGGCTTTACTGGATGGAACAGCTGTGTCATCAACAGCATGGACACTGGCTTTACTGGATGGAACAGCTGTGACGTCAACAGCATGGACACTGGCTTTACTGGATGGAGTGGAACAGCTGTGACGTCAACAGCATGGACACTGGCTTTACTGGATGGAGTGGAACAGCTGTGACGTCAACAGCACGGACACTGGCTTTACTGGATGGAACAGCTGTGACGTCAAACAGCATGGACACTGGCTTTACTGGATGGAGTGAAACAGCTGTGACGTCAACAGCACGGACACTGGCTTTACTGGATGGAACAGCTGTGACGTCAACAGCATGGACACTGGCTTTACTGGATAAGTGAAACAGCTGTGACGTCAACAGCATGGACACTGGCTTTACTGGATGGAACAGCTGTGACGTCAACAGCATGGACACTGGCTTTAACTGGATGAGTTGAACAGCTGTGACGTCAACAGCATGGACACTGGCTTTACTGATGGAGTGGAACAGCTGTGTCGTCAACAGCATGGACACTGGCTTTACTGGATGGAGTGGAACAGCTGTGACGTCAACAGCATGGACACTGGCTTTACTGGATGGAACAGCTGTGACGTCAACAGCATGGACACTGGCTTTACTGGATGGAACAGCTGTGACGTCAACAGCACGGACACTGGCTTTACTGGATGGAGTGGAACAGCTGTGACGTCAACAGCATGGACACTGGCTTTACTGGATGGAACAGCTGTGACGTCAACAGCATGGATACTGGCTTTACTGATGGAACAGTGTGACGTCAACAGCAAGGACACTGGCTTTACTGGATGGAACAGCTGTGTCATCAACAGCATGGACACTGGCTTTACTGGATGGAACAGCTGTGGTCACACAGCACGGACACTGGCTTTACTGATGGAGTGGAACAGCTGTGACGTCAACAGCATGGACACTGGCTTTACTGGATGGAGTGGAACAGCTGTGACGTCAACAGCATGGATACTGGCTTTACTGGATGGAACAGCTGTGACGTCAACAGCATGGATACTAGCTTTACTGGATGGAACAGCTGTGACGTCAACAGCATGGATACTGGCTTTACTGGATGGAGTGGAACAGCTGTGACGTCAACAGCACGGACACTGGCTTTACTGGATGGAGTGGACGACTGCAGGTGCACGGCAGACCTTCCAGAATGGATAAAAACAACATCCAGTGATCAACACCAAGACTGGCATGAAACCAGATACAGCACTGCTGTCAGGTTTATCTGAACGAAAGATTGGAACTGAACTCACTGTGCCGAACGAAAGGAGAACGGTGCAAGTTCACCTCTACATGACTGGGAAGAATGCCAATCTGGTCAAAGCTGGGAGAATCTGGAATCCAAACCGAAATTCTCGCCATAAAGGTCGGGATAGGGAAGGGGTGGGGTGGGAGGGTGTAGACCCATCAGTCTAAAATCTCATGAAGCAGCACGTGATTTCTGGCGAGAAGAGAACCGTTGGACGTTTATTGTCCGATTCATTTTCAATGAACGAACTGAGAATGTCTTATTTCCCTTTTAAAAAAAAGGACCAGAACCCTGAAAGCAATGGCAGAGGTAGATGAAACGACTTCCATCTGGATGTAGTTGATGGGGAAGGAAAGTGAACTCCACACGGCTTAAACGTCCAAAGGGGTAGCAGGGGATCGACTGCCACACAGCAGGACATCCGTCTAAAAAGGCAACACCCTCAATCCCCCGCCCACCCATAAGGAGCACAGCTAAATCCCTACACCGCCATGGAGGGGGAGGGGGCAGGGGTCGGTGGGGATCTAACTGCAGAGGGGCATCTTGAATGTAAAGAGTTCAGGACCAAACCACTTGTCGGGGGGGGGGGGGGGTTCTTCTCTGAACACCTTCTGCCCTTCTTCAAGCTGTTCCTTGAGTTGATTCGTACTCTGGCACTGTGTCACATCATCTACCATGTATGACAAACCAATTCAATTGATTGTTATATACCAAGCATATATTTTCTCCTTCTGCACGGAGTTGCTACTGTCATTTCTTCTCACCAAATCAGCGGTTCAGACTGATCAATCAGGAGTTACCCGCTCCCTTCCACCCAACCCCCTCTCTACCCCCACCCACCCTCGCCCATCACCCCTACCCCCCCGTCCACCACCATCCCCGCCCATCACCCCAACCCCGCCCATCCCAGCCCGCCCTGTTGACATTCTTTTTTTTCCATTTCATGGAGAGTGGGGAAGTCTTGAGCGCCATTACTGATAATTAGGGTGGAGACTTCATGTCCCAGGATCAGCAATCCATCTTCCAGTGAGTCAGGACTCCAAGTCTTCCACTCCTTCCTTGCCCTCCCCCCCCCCCCCCCCAACACACACACCACCCTACCCCTTCCCCCTTCCCCCACTGACGACAGCAAATGAACACAGCACACACGCTCCCTGCTTCGTCCCGCGTCAATGACAAGATTGATGGACTCTTGACGTCACAGCACCTGAATCACAGGACACAGTGTAGTGCAGGCAGAGAGAGAGAGAGAGAGAGAGAGAGAGAGAGAGAAGAGAGAGAAGAGATAGAGAGAGAGAGAGAGAGAGAGGAGAGGAGGAGAGAGAGAGAGAGAGAGAGAGAGAGAGGAGAGAGAGAGAGACAGACAGACAGAAGACAGAGATATTGTCAGAGAGAGAGAGAGACGTCAGAGAGAGAGAGACAGAAAGAGAGAGACAGTCAGAGAGAGAGAGAGAGAGAGAGAGAGAGAGAGGAGAGACGAGAGAGGAGAGAGAGAGAGAGAGAGAGAGAGAGGAGGTGAAAGAACGAGAGGAGAGAGAGAGAGAAGAGAGAGAGAGAGAGAGAGAGAGAGAGAGAGAGAGAGGAGAGGAGGAGAGAAAAGAGAGAGAGAGAGAGAGAGTGTGAGAATGAGAGCGAGAGAGAGAGAGTACAATGACAGTGGACCTACATCAATCAATAGGTCGGTCAAATTCAGCACACTACCCCACTTCTTTGTGAACTAAGTTCCTACTGAAATGGACCTTGTGTTTGACGGGAACAACGAGGGTAGGGTGAGCGGCTAGGGGAGTGGGAGTCTTGCCGTGGAAAGAAGAGGACAGGATAAAGAGCAGAGAGAGAGAGAGAGAGAGAGAGAGAGAAGTGGGGGGGGGGGGGGGGGGGGAGGGAGCAGGAACAGAGGGCGGGGCCATTCAAAACCTTTCCTACAAAGATTCTCCAGTGAGGCAGAGCGTTGTGTGTGTGTGTCAGTGCACGGATGATCAAAAGAAGTTGCATGATGATCTCACCCGCTGTTGTGTGTGTGTGTGTGTGTGTGTGTGTGTGTGTGTGTGTGTGCGTGCGTGCGTGCGTGCGTGCGTGCGTGCGTGCGTACATATTTTTTTCTCTGTTTTTTTTTTTTTTTTTGTTTTTACTCTGTCTTTGTGGCCCGCTGTTTTTCGGCGGGCAGGGAGTTTTGAGAGAGAGAGAGCGAAGATAATAAATGAGACAGTATGTCATCAACCTCCGTCCATCCGGCTTCCTATGTCTGTCTCTTTCTACGTCTGTCTCTTTCTGTCTGTCCCTCGCTTAGCCCACCCCACCCACTCACCCCTCGTTCTCCGTCTCCCACACCGTGTCTCTACAATCATCCGGCCACCTTCCAAAAAGACAAGCCTCTCTCTCTCTCTCTCTCTCTCTCCTCTCTCTCTCTTTCTCTGTATGTATGTGTCTCTCACTGTATGTATGTGTATGTGTGTGTGTGCGTGCGTGCGTGCGTGCGTTTGTGTGTGTGTGTGTGTGTGTGGTGTGTGTGTGTGTGTGTGTGTGTGTGTGTGTGTGTGTGTGGTGTGTGCTGCGGTTGCAGTCGTCTTGAATAAAAAAAAATCAGCCGGGGAAGAATGCAACAGCTTCATCATCTGCAGCCCCACCCTCCTCCTGACCTGTTTTCTGTCTGTCTGTCTGTCTGTCTGTCTGTCTGTCTGTCTGTCCTCTCTCTCTCTCTCTCTCTCTCTCTCTCTCTCTCTCTCTCTCTCTCTCTCTCTCTCTTTTCCCCGTCTGTCGCTCTGTCTGCCCGTTTCTATGTATCTCTCTACCTTCTTCGGTCCGTCAACTGTCTGTCTGCGAGTCTGTTTTTCTTTACGTCTACACTCTGTCTGTTTGTCTGTCAGTCCGTCTATCTCTGTATCTATCTCCCTACACGTCTCTCTGTCTGTCTTTCTATCTCTGTATCTATCCCCCTACACGTCTCTCTGTCTGTTTTCTATCTCTGTATCTATCTCCCTACACGTCTCTCTGTCTGTCCGTCTTTTAATCTCTGTATCTATCTCCCCACACGTCTCTCTGTCTGTCTTTCAATCTCTGTAGCTATCTCCCTACACGTCTCTCTGTCCGTCTTTCAATCTCTGTATCTATCTGCCTACACGTCTCTCTGTCTCTGTTTTTCAATCTCTGTATCTATCTCCCTACACGTCTCTCTGTCTGTCTTTCAATCTCTGTAGCTATCACCCTTCACGTATCTCTGTCTGTCTGTCTTTCAATCTCTGTATCTATCTCCCTACACGCCTCTCTGTCTTTCTATCTCTGTAGCTATCACCCTACACGTCTCTCTGTCTTTCTATCTCTGTAGCTATCTCCCTACACGTCTGATTGTCGGCCCGTCTTTCAATCTCTGTATCTATCTCCCTACACGCCTCTCTGTCTTTCTATCTCTGTAGCTATCTTCCTACACGTCTGTCTGTCTGTCCGTCTTTCAATCTCTGTATCTATCTGCCTACACGCCTCTCTGTCTTTCTATCTCTGTAGCTATCTCCCTACACGTCTGTCTGTCGGTCCGTCTTTCAATCTCTGTATCTATCTCCCTACACGCCACTCTGTCTTTCTATCTCTGTAGCTATCTCCTACACGTCTGTCTGTCGGTTCGTCTTTCTATCTCTGTATCTATCTCCCTACACCTGTCTCTCTCGGTCCGTCTTTCAATCTTTGTATCTGTCTGCCTACACGTCTCTCTGTCTGTCTTTCTATCTCTGTATCTATCTCCTACACGTCTCTCTGTCGGTCCGTCTTTCTATCTCTGTATCTATCTCCCTACACGTCTCTCTGTCTGTCCGTCTTTCAATCTCTGTATCTATCAACCTACACGTCTCTCTGTCTGTCTTTCTATCTCTGTATCTATCTCCCTACACGTCTGTCTGTCGGCCCGTCTTTCAATCTCTGTATCTATCTGCCTACACGTCTCTCTGTCTGTCTTTCTATCTCTGTAGCTATCTCCTTCACGTCTGTCTGTCGGCCGTCTCTCAATCTCTGTATCTATCTGCCTACACGTCTCTCTGTCGGTCCGTCTTTCTATCTCTGTATCTATCTGCCTACACGTCTCTCTGTCTGTCTTTCTATCTCTGTAGCTATCTCCCTTCACGTCTGTCTGTCGGCCCGTCTCTCAATCTCTGTAGCTATCTCCCTACACGTCTGTCTGTCGGTCCGTCTTTCAATCTCTGTATCTATCTGCCTACACGTCTCTCTGTCTGTCTTTCAATCTCTGTATCTATCCCCCTACACGTCTCTCTTGTATGTCCGCCTTTCTATCTCTGTATCTACCTCCCTACACGTCTCTCTGTCTGTCTGTCTTTCAGTCTCTGTATCTATCTGCCTACTCGTCTCTCTGTCTGTCTTTCTATCTCTGTAGCTATCTTCCTAAACGTCTGTCTGTCCGTCTTTCAATCTCTGTATCTATCTCCTACACGTCTCTCTGTCTGTCTTTCAATCTCTGTATCTATCTGTCTACACGTCTCTCTGTCTGTCTTTCTATCGCTGTAGCCATCTCCCTACAGTCTCTGTCTGTCCGCTTTCTATCTCTGTATCTATCTGCCTACACGTCTCTCTGTCTGTCTTTCTCTGTATTTATCTCCCTTCATGTCAGTCTATCTATCTCTGTATCTATCTCCCATCATGTCAGTCTGTCAATCTGTCCTTCTATCTGTCTCTGTATCTATCTCCCTTCATGTCAGTCTGTCCGTCTATCTATCTCTGTATCTATCTCCCTTCATGTCAGTCTGTCCGTCTATCTATCACTGTATCTATCTCACTTCATGTCAGTCTGTCTGTCTGTCTATCTCTGTATCTATCTCCCTTCATGTCAATCTGTCCGTCTATCTATCTCTGTATCTATCCCCCTTCATGTCTGTCTGTCAATCTGTCCGTCTATCTACTCTGTATCTATCTCCCTTCATGTCTGTCTGTCAATCTGTCCGTCTATCTATCTCTGTATCTATCTCCCTTCATGTCTGTCTGTCTATCTCTGTATCTATCTCCCTTCATGTCTGTCTGTCTATCTCTGTATCTATCTCCCTTCATGTCTGTCTGTCTGTCTGTCTATCTCTGTATCTATCTCCCTTCATGTCTGTCTGTCTATCTCTGTATCTATCTCCCTTCATGTCTGTCTGTCTATCTCTGTATCTATCTCCCTTCATGTCTGTCTGTCTGTCTCTCTCTGTATCTATCTCCCTTCATGTCTGTCTGTCTGTCTCTCTCTGTATCTATCTCCCTTCATGTCTGTCTGTCTGTCTGTCTATCTCTGTATCTATCTCCCTTCATGTCTGTCTGTCTATCTCTGTATCTATCTCCCTTCATGTCTGTCTGTCTTCTCTGTATCTATCTCCCTTCATGTCTGTCTGTCTATCTCTGTATCTATCTCCCTTCATGTCTGTCTGTCTATCTCTGTATCTATCTCCCTTCATGTCTGTCTTTTCTGTCTGTCTATCTCTGTATCTATCTCCCTTCATGTCTGTCTGTCTATCTCTGTATCTATCTCCCTTCATGTCTGTCTGTCTGTCTCTCTCTGTATCTATCTCCCTTCATGTCTGTCTGTCTGTCTATCTCTGTATCTATCTCCCTTCATGTCTGTCTATCTATCTCTGTATCTATCTCCTTTCATGTCTGTCTGTCTGTCTATCTCTGTATCTATCTCCCTTCATGTCTGTCTGTCTATCTCTGTATCTATCTCCTTCATGTCGTATGTCTGTCTGTCTATCTCTGTATCTATCTCCCTTCATGTCTGTCTGTCTATCCTGTATCTATCTCCCTTCATGTCTGTCTGTCTGTCTGTCTATCTCTGTATCTATCTCCCTACATGTCTGTCTGTCTGTCTGTCTATCTCTGTATCTATTCTCCCTTCATGTCTGTCTGTCTGTCTGTCTATCTCTGTATCTATCTCCCTTCATGTCTGTCTGTCTATCTCTGTATCTATCTCCCTTCATGTCTGTCTGTCTATCTCTGTATCTATCTCCCTTCATGTATGTCTGTCTGTCTGTCTATCTCTGTATCTATCTCCCTACATGTCTGTCTGTCTGCCTGCATGTTCTCTCCTTCCTGCCGACTGTTTTGACCTGGGCGTCAATGGCCGGAGGCAAAGCCAGGGTCTACCTAGCTGTGATGTGGGAATGTCAGTGAACAGCTAGCAGGTCACACCCCTTCCTCCACCCTGCCCCCTCTCCTCCTCCACCTCTCTCCCCACACACAGGTGCTGGCTGCTGCGCTCCCATCCCACAGACAAGAGGCACACAACTTGATGTCGCAGGAGGAGTGTACACACAGACACACTCTCACACACACATGCACAATCATACATGCACACACGTGCGCGCGCACTCACGCACACACACTACACAATGCACGCACGCATGCACACATGCGCGCGCGTACACACACACCAACTCTCTCTCTCTCTCTCTCTCTCTCTCCTCTCTCTCTCTTCTCTTCTTTTTCTCTCTCTCTCTCTCTCTCTCTCTCTCTCTTCTCTCTCTCTCTCTCTCTCTCGCATTATTGAAAAGTTTATGTGGAATGAACAGTACAGTCAGGTCTTTTATGGTAAACTCTGTGAAGCAGAAAATCGCAATAGACTAAAAAATGCCATAGAGTTAATTGATGTAAATATCAATGAAGCATTGAATCTGTTTAACGATTGTATACGAACATGTGCCACATGTATGAAAAGAACAATAAGATGGGCCAGACTAAATGTAAAGAGGGATGGTTTGACGCAGAATGTCATGTTAACAAGAGAAAAGTGCGTACTCTGTTGGGAATATTTTGTAGAACTTTGGATAAGAATGATAAAGATCTGTATGTAAGGGCTAGGAGAGAATACAAAAATTTGTTAGTTAGAAAAAAACGAATGTTTGATAATAGCAGACTAGAAGAGCTTGTTGTATCTGCTCATAATCAAAAAGACTTTTGGAATTGTATGAAAAAAATTTCTTGAAACGTAAACAACCTAAGAATAATATTCTTTTGGAGGAATGGTTCCAACATTTTGAGTCCTTACTGAACAAAGATTTACCAAATGAATCTGATTACGTTCTACAAAATGCGGAAATGAGTTTATTGACCGTCCTATTTCAAGAGACGAAGTTTTGCTTGCACTTAAAAAATTGAAGTCTGGCAAGGCTGCAGGTCCTGACGGAATTATTGGAGAATTCTTTAAAGCACCATGTGAAGAAATTATAGACTTTTTTGTCATGTTTTTTAATGCATTGTTTCAGAAGGGTATCTTTCCTGAGTCTTGGTGTGAGTCTATAACCCTTCCACTATATAAAAAAGGGGATGTTAACAATGTGAATAATTACCGAGTATTTCGTTGTCTGATATAAGTAGCAAAGTATTTAGTTCTATTATCAACTTAAGACTCCAGGAATATGTAGAAGAACATAACATAACTGGCGAATGTCAGGCTGGATTTAAACGTGGATACTCGACTGTTGATCATATGTAATACCCTTCTTGCCTTTATTCAAAAGCAGTTTTCTTTTAACCGCAATTATACGTAGCATTTATTGATTTTGAAAAAGCGTTTGACTCGATCAATCGAAATTTACTGTGGCCTGTATTGATGAAGAATGGTATTAGTGGAAAATTGTTTTTAAATGTATTCGTAGCATGTACAATGCAGTTAAAACAAGAAAAGAAGTGGCAATAAATTAACTGACTTTATAGCGTGCACTAGAGGAGTAAAACAAGGAGATGTGTGCAGTCCTATTTTATTCTCATTATTTATCAACGAGCTTACAACTGAAATAGTAGAAAACGGTAGGCATGGGGCTAGGTTTATAAACGATCCTACAGAACTCTTTATTTTATTACTAGCAGATGATGTAGCTCTGCTCTCAGAGACTGTTGTTGGTCTGCAGAGACAACTAAATAATTTGAAATACTCAGCTGATAAAAATTTGATTTGAAGGTCAATTTTGATAAAAGTAAGATTATTGTCTTTAGGAAGGGAGGTTACTTGGCTGCAACTGAGAGATGGCTGTATGATGGTACTGTCATGCCCGTTGTAAACGTTTATAAAATATCTCGGCATAATTTTTTCTACTCGGCTGAGTTTGCTGCAGCAGTAAAGACCTTTCTAGTAGGGCTAGGAATGTATTATTATGTGTTATGAAGAAATTGTTTGTGCTACATAATAATTCCTTGGAAAATGTTTGTCAAAATTTTTGATGCACAGATACAACCCATTGTGCAGTATGGTTCGGAGCTATGGGGTTTAGATAAGAATGCTGCAGTTCATTGTGAATCGGTTTCATTTGATTGGGTTAAAAAAAGTTTTTGGGGTGTAGAACTTAGAACGCCAAATGATTTAATATATGGAGAAACAAATAGGTATCCAATATATATAAATTCTGCAGTTAAAAGTATCCCCTACTGGTTAAAGTTATTAAACATGACTAGTGATAGATTTCCACGAAAAGCGTACAAAACACTACTTGATCTCGACTCAAGGGGCAAAAATAATTGGGTTTCAATGTTCGTTCTGTTTGTGTGAGCTGGGATTAGGGTATGCATGGATATACCAAGGAGTAGGAGAAGAACGTAAGTTTATTCAAACAATTCGACAAAGATTGATCGACAGTAGATGGCAAGCGTGGGAAAGTCACATTCAATCAAGTAACAGATTTGATGTGTACAGAGTTCACAGTTCCTCACATTTAGTTAAGAATTACCTTTTGTTTAATATGAAAATGCACTTGCGATTTACTTTCACTAGATTTAGATTTGGAATTCTGATATTAAGGTACATGCTAATCGCTACAAAAATGCGAGTTACAATGAATTGCTCTGTCCCCTTTGTAAAGAATCAGTCGAAGATGAAGTTCATTTTGTCCTGCAGTGCCCTGTTATAGTAATCTCCGTTGCAGCTAATACATACAAAATTTTATAACCAACCATGTATGTTTCGTTTTCCTTGCTAATGGCATCAGAAAAAGAGAGTGTGATTCGTAGTTTAGTTCTTTATGTATATAAAGCTTTCCAGTTAAGAGAAACATTGCTTTCTTGATTGACTGCATTTTGTAATTGTAAGGACTCGTGATACTGCTGCCTTTATGATAATTTTCTTGTAATATTGTTATCGCTCCTTTCATATGGGGCTATGGCCTTAAATGATTAAATCATCTGAATCTGAATCTGAATCTCTCGCATGAATATCGGTAATCAAACGCAGCGTTTGTCTCCTGGGCACTCCTCAATACAGACCGCAAAACAAGCAGAACACCAGAGCAATCGTGACCAATCCAAACAACACTTAAAAAAAAGAACTATCTCTCTCTCTCCTCTCTCTCTCTCTCTCTCTCTCTCTCTCTCTCTCTCTCTCTATATATATATATATATATATATATATTGTATACACACACATATATATATATATATATATATACATATGTGTGTGTGTGTGTGTGTGGGGTGTGTGTGTGTGTGTGTGTGTGTGTGTGTGTGTGTGTGTGTGTGTGTGTGTGTGCACGCGCGCGCGCGCGCGCGCGCGTGTGTGTGTGTGTGTGTGTGTGTGTGTGTGTGTGTGTAATATACATATCGAGAGAGAGAGAGAGAGAGAGGAGAGAGAGAGAGAGAGAGGAGAGAGAGAGAGAGAGAGAGAGTATAGCCAAACCTGACTCAAAACAAAGAGAGGGAACCCACAACAAACTGACTAAAAACAACGCTTTCAAAAGGAAAGATAAGAATGAACCAACACCGCACATTTCGAAAAGAATCAGACAATAGGAAACACCCGACGTCAAATAATGCTTTCAAAAGAAACTGACAACAAGAAATCAACACTAAACAATAGTGTTTTTTTTTTTTTTAAGAGGAAACACACAACATGAATTCACCAATACAATACAAAGCTTTAAAAGGAAAAGGCAACAGGGATTAACAGTAACAAAAAAAAAAAGGTTTTAAACGAAACAGACCATAGAAATTGAGCAACACGAAACGATTCTGTTCAAACAGTACACAGGCAAGACGAATGGACACTGTTAAAAGAAATCGACAATAGGTATCAACCGAAACGAAACAACGCTTTGAACCCAAAAAAACAATATGTATGTTAATCGACACGGAACTACGCTTTGAAAAGAAAGACATTGCAGGAAACAGCCTTCATTAAACGACTCTCTTAAGAGAAACAGACTGCAGGAGTTAACCGACGAAAAACACCACTTTCCAAAGAAGCGGACTTGAACAGACAGACATGGAAGGACACTTGTAGAAGAAACAGATAGAACGATTTCCCAACACGGAACAACACTTCTAACGAATCACATAGCTATGAACCAACACGGAACACTCATTTAGCTGAGCGATACACGGGTGATATACGGGGCAGTGTGAGGAGTTTATGTTGATTCAACACACTGTCTTATAATCAGAGAGGAGAGAGAGAGAGAGAGTGAGAGAGAAGAGAGAGAGAGAGGAGAGCGCAAAGGACCGATTGAACAAGGTGGACGATGAGAGTTTCAGTTGACTGGGTCCTTTGGTTGTGAGAGACAGTGTGTGTGTGTGTGTGTGTGTGTGTGTGTGTGTGTGTGCGTGTGCGTGCGCGCGCGCGCGCGCGCGCGTGTGTGTGTGTGTGGTGTGTGTGTGTGTGTGTGTGTGCGTGCGTGTGTGTGTGGTGTGTGTGTGTGTGTGCGTGTGCGTGTGTACACAGTCTTTGATGGGGAAGACTGGGGGAGCTGCTGGTGGCTTCAATAAAGAGCCCTTTTTGTTTGAATGGTGCAACACTTGAGAACTGCACAATGAACGGCCGCTGACAGTCTGCACGGAGCGGGTGGATCCACCCCGCCTCCGCAATGAGACCACTGCCAGTCCTGTCTCTCATGGAGGGGGTGTGGTGCTGGTGGTGGTGGTGGTAGGGGAGGTGAGGTAAAGGGGGAGGAGGGGGAGGGCGGTGGGGAGTAGAGACGTGGCAAGGTACACAGCGAAAACTTCCCACAGTCAGACGGGGTGGGTGTTGCTGAGGAACTAGAGAAAAAACACATGCTGTGGGAATTTTTTGCTTTTTTTGTCTTTGTTTTTTTTTTCTTTGTTGTTTTTCCGCGGTGGCTGTTTAAAGACGGTTGTTGTGGGTCGCCACTGCCACCACCACCACCACACTACCACCATCACACAACAAGAGACCAATAAAAACAATAATAGTAATAATATCATGATAATGATAATAACAACAATAGTAATAATATTATACTTCAGCATATTTTTTTTTAAATACTTCAGGATTAACTTAAAAGCAAATCCGTTAACGGACAACGATAGATCAATCAAGAGATATTTTTCAGGATTGAAACTCTCTCTCTCTCTCTCTCTCTCTCTCTCTCTGGGGGGGTCGTGAACTGCGTTTCACTTGAGCAGTCAGACATCGCATCGCTCTGCAGATTTCACTTGCTTTTGACAGATATTTGCACTGTGCAGTCCTCTACCCTTGCCAGTGCCCCCATTAAGCACCATGCCAGCTGCACCGCTTGTTTTCAGAGCGAGTTGTGGCACCTTCGTCCACATCTTCATGGCTTTCATGGCAAAACGAGCGATGAAGAAGAAGGCCATGCGGATCGCCATGTTGACACCGCGAACGAGAATAGACGGTGTAGCCTAGGCCTGCTCCTCACGTTGATTTTCTGGGGCGGACTACTTCTACGCTGTGGAGGACGTGGAGCAGAACCCAGGACCCAGGACGGACTTGAGGCAGGCCCGGCTCGGCACATCAGGACGCAGGGTCAGCGTGGACAGGACTGGAGCTTCACCGGCGGACAGCAGACGGACGACATCCTCTTCTCCTCATCAACCCACCAATGCCGACATCATGGGTATGTTGAGGAAAATGAACTGTGATTTCAAGGAAATGAATGATAAATTTACGGACATGGAGAGGAGCATCAGTTGTCTAAATGACCAGTTCACTGCGCTACAAAGCGGTGTAAAGGATCTGAGGGAAGAGGTGGAGACTTTAAGAAAAGAAAAATCGGACCTGGTAAAACAGAACTCTGACCTCGTGACAAGAATGGAAAAATTAGAATTAAAAACTGACGATTTGGAGGGAAGGTCTAAACGTAATAATTTGATCTTTTACGGTATTCCCAGAGGCCAGAATGAATCTGCTGAACAGTGTGAAGGTAAAATTCATGACCTCATCTCGGATAAACTTGAACTGACGCGGGACATCGAGTTTGATAGAGCTCACAGGTTAAATCAAAATCAGACTCTCCTATCATTGTTCGTTGCTCCTCTTACAAGGACAAATTGCGTATCCTTGGGGAAAGGGAA
>JAFLJL010017565.1:17500-20917 GCA_018398815.1 Conus ventricosus | reverse complement strand
TTTTAAAATTTTTAAATAAACTCAACCATGGCACCCCTCAGGGAAGCACACAAGAATCTCTGGTCTCCTTAGATCGCCACACAACTGGGCGACCTCATCGGGGGTCATCAGACTACCTCCCTCGGTTAATCTAAACATCAGCCATGGCACTCCTCAGTGGAAGCACACATGAATCTCTGGTACACCATAGGTGGTGTACACAAGAACAAAAACAAGAACAAGATGTAGTGGTACAGCAGCAGCAGTAGTAGTAGTAGTAGTAGCAGCAGCAGTAGTAGTAGTAGCACCAATAGTGCAGTGTACTGACGCTTGCAGTGTGGTAGCAGTCTGCCTACAGCGCAGGGCAGCGTCCAGTCACCTGGCCGTGCTGTACCGATCACCACTGCAGCGTACTGAGTGACATTGCACAGAAATTCATTGTGCAACGTGAAGACCACACAGTGAACCAACGCACGAGCTGCTGCTAAGTCAGCTTCAAGAAACACAAAGCTCCTGTTTACGGCACAGGTGCAACTTGACATGTTGAAATCTATCAAGGAGGTAATAACATATACAGTCCACGCCCATTTCTGAATGAGGCAGAAGTGAGGGAAGGAGAGAGAGAGAGAGAGAGAGAGAGAGAAGAGAGAGAGGAGAGAGAGAGAGAGAGAGAGAGAGAGAGAGAGTGTGTGCGTGTGTGGTGTGTGTGTGTGTGTGTGTGTGTGTGTTATGTGTGTGTGTGTGTGTGTGTGTGTATGCGTGTGTGTGTGTGTGTGTGTGTGTGTGTGTGTGGTGTGTGTTGTGTGTGTGTGGTGTGTGTGAGTGCGTATGTGTGTGTCCGTAGAGAGGGAGAGAGAGAGGAATATGCTTGTCAGAGAGGGAGAGAGTAGGGGGGGGAGAGAGAATTGCTTGTCAGAGAGAGAGAGAGAAGAGAGGAGAGAGAGAGAGAGAGAGAGAGAGGAGAGAGAGAGAGAGAGAGAGAGAGAGAGAGAGAAGAGAGAGAGTGAAACACAGTTTTACGTTCTAACTGCGCAAATTATAAAAGTCACTCTCCTTAATCCGTTCCAGCAGACCCCCAAACAGACTGGACCAAAATGCAAAATGACCATGCCAGATCTCCTCACGACAGCTACAAACAGAAGAGCCTGGAGAGAAACGGCGGCTGCCTCATCACGTCCCCCCAGCGACCCCAGCGGTCAGGGGAATGACTGATACTACCTGTCAGGTATGAAGTACCCAGGCTCAGTATTAAGTCCTGTCCTATTTTCAACCCAGCTAAACGATCTCCTCTCTTCATATGGAGAACCTTGCCAAAAATTTATTCCTGAATGCATACCTACTCTCTTCAGTCAATTAGTGTTCGACACTTATTCAACGACACCGATTAATCAGCACCACAAACGTGCTCTTAAAGCAGTTCTAACATTCTCGGGCCTTACAGAATCGGGTTATATTCAGATTAGGATTCTTCCACTCTGAACTGTGTTTGCTATCGATAAAGGAACCTACATGCAACCAAAAAAAAAAAAAAACTGTATCTGGATTCAATCCAAATTTAAGATGAATCACCATTCATTCACCACTTTGGCTTCACAAGGGGAGTATTGTGCATGTTTATGTCTGTAATTTTTTTGTCGCTGAGGAAGGCATATTGCCGAAAATTTTCGTCCTGTTTTGTGTCGTGCATTAAATCTGCTTTTACTTCACACTTTGTTTTGTGTGCTCTTCTGCTTTTTTGTCGTTTTCCCAGTAACGCCGCAGTTTGTTTCATTTGCCTATTAAAACAAGGTTTTATTATCCGGGTCCTTATCTCTGCAACTCGCGTCCGCCTGAGCTTAAATGCCATGGAAGCTCAGAATTCTACTGAAGAATATTGAGTACATATTTTGAACACTGTCACTATTAAGTAGATACACACTACAATTCATGTTACGATTGCCTGTTGTGTACACTATCACTAGTTATGTAGATATACACTATAATTCATGTTACAAAGGCCTGTCCACATGTACGTCATTACTATATCATCAACGACTGACATTTTGACTTACTTCCTTAAAGTGACTGTAGCTGTTTACAAGCGCCACTTTTCAATACAAACTGCTACTGTTAATGATTGGATACACTATATCAGTGCAAATGTGAACATGTGAAAGATGTGTACTGTACTCACGCAGTTTATGGGTGTGACCCCGCATATTACCAATATATCCATTTGTACTTTTCTAGCTTTCTCTCCTTTCATTTCTTCTTTCTTGCGCTTTTTCTTCCCCTCGCCCCTTCCTCCCCGCCCATAATATTCATGAATGTTCAACTTTTTTCTCTCCTCTCTCTCTCTCTCTCTCTCTTCACCTCTCTCTCTCTCTCTCCCACTTTTCTCTCTCTCTCTCTCTCTCTTCCATCTCTCTCCCTGTCTCTTCTTTCATATCTCTCTCTCTCTCTCTCCTCTCCTCTCTCTCTCCTCTCTCCTCTCTCTCTCTCTCTCTCTCTCTCTCTCTCTCTCTCTCTCTCAATTTAACAAATATGTGATGTTGGAAGTTGACTCAATTTTACGCAAATTGCAGTGGATCATCCTGTGCCATTAATGTGTTTTTTCAAAGGTTTTCGTAGGTGTTTATCCATGTCTGCTTCATTGTATTTCTCTTCCTTTATCTCTGCCTTTCTTCCGCCAGTCGGTCGGTCGGTCGGTCAGTCGGTCGGTCAGTCGGTCGTTTCTCTCTCTCTCTCTCTCTCGTCTCTCTCTCTCTCTCTCTCTCTCTCTCTCTCTCCCCACCTCTTGCCTTGATCATTTGTTCTCGTGTTGTGGTTGTTGGTGGTGGTGGTGGTGTTCACTGGTTTCTTTTCTGTCAAAGGTTCCCATGCAAGGAATTGTTCCATTTTTTTCATGTATTTGTTTGATTTGCTTTTTTATTATATATTGATTTCTTTTTTTTTCTTGCCCAGGGGCTGGATGTAAAAAAAAGTATTTATGCTTAATCCACCACCCTCTTAAAATAAAATTCGTCGTTCGTTCGTTTCGTTCGTTCGTTCGTTCGTCTCTCTCTCTCTCTCTCCATCCCCCCTTCTCTCTCTCCCCTCCCTCTCTCTCTCCCTCTCTCTACGCTCTCCACATCCACATTACCTTCTATTCCTCACTGACTTGGAAACCAATCTTGCTTCGGGAACGAGAATGTTGAATATACACTTGCGTATTTGAACTGCCTGCCTTAGAATACTGTTCATATCTCCTAAGGCTGTGCTAAGATGCTGTCACGAGGGTTGATGCTTCTTAAATCATCTTTCCGCATAGGAATACTACACACTAAGTTGTGTATGTGCGCGCGCGCGCGCGCGCGCGCCCGCGCGCGTGTGTGTGTGTGTGTGTGTGTGTGTGTGTGTGTGTGTGTGTGTGGTGTGTGTGTGTGTGTGTGTGTGGCCTCGTGTGTGTTGTGTGTGGTG
>JAFLJL010017565.1:0-15000 GCA_018398815.1 Conus ventricosus | reverse complement strand
CTATTACTCGAGTAATTTATGTTGATGATCTCCCTCACCCTTCTTTCCACCACCCTCTGTCTCTCTCACCCTATCTGTCTTTGTGTCCTGGCTTTCTGTCACCCCCCCCCCCCTCTCTCTCTGTCTTCTCCATTTGTTAGGCTTTTTTTAAGTCACCTGTTCTCATTTGCGTCCTTGATGAGCACTAGGAACTATTCTGAACACGGCTTTAAAAACTCGACTTTCATTCGCTAATTATTGTCCAAGATTCCTTACTGGTAGGGGTTCCATCATCATCATCATTCTCTTTGCCCATGATGGGCGTAGAGGAGAGATGAGAGACACTCTCGAAGCCAGGCACCGCCATCCGGCCCTGTCCTCTGCCTGTCGCATCAGCGTAGGGACAAAACCATCCTGGTCCTTTCTTTGATGTTGTCCATCCAGCATTTGGCTTGCGTCCCCTTCGTCTGCCACCTCCCAGCGTGGGCCCCGGATGACTGTTTTGGGCAGTGAATTGTGGCGTATGACATGCCCGAACCACGACAGCTTCCTCTTCTTGACTGTTGCCAAGAGAGGTTCTTGGGGGCCTGCAAGTGATGTTATTTGGCTCCCTCAAAAAGGTCGTTTGTCTTCCGGTCTTGCCAAGAGATCCCGAGCAAGCGCCTGAAGCATTAGTTTCAAACGTCTGGATTCTCTTGGTGGTCTCTGCTGTCATGGTCCAGCTTTCGCAGCCATACAGCAGGAATGGACAGCACCAGGGACTTGTACTATGCCTTTTCTTTGTAGGAAAGCTGATCTTCCTGACTATCTCCAGATCTTGTTTAGCTTTGCCTTTGCTGCTGTTTGCGATTTCGCTAGTATGGTCTTGATTTCTGCTTGTAGAGCAACAGTCTTTGGTGAGAAGTGGCGCCATGGTATTTGTTAGCGGCCCACTTATTCAAGCTGTTGTCGTTCATGTAGATTCAGCATGGGTGTTGGTTGTGCTGTTGACCAGGACTTTGCTTTTTCGTGCTCCACTTCCATTCCATAGGCTCCTGCTTTTCTTCCAGTCTCTTTGTAAGAGTCTTGTAGTTCTCGTTGCTGCCTCCAATCAGGTCGATGTTCATCTGCGATTCCTAGATTTGATGGTTCTTCTCCGTTGGAGAATTGTGGTAGTTGGAAGTCATGGGAGAGACGTTTCACGCATGTTGTTTTCAGGAAAAGATTGACAGTTCGGGATGATTAGCAGAGCAGCCTTAGGTAGGGTTCCATAAAACGTTTAAAAAAAATGAATTGTTGAGATGTCTAAACTCTTTGTAACACACATATATTCTCATACGTTTCATTGCACGGTTCGCTGAATCCGGTCAGACACAGTGGGACTATTACAAGTCAGGAAAAGTGGAGTCGGTCCGTTGATACGCCTCGTGTTCCCAAGTTCCTGCCATCACCCTGCCCCCGGGGGCTGGGTTTGGAATCTGGTTGGTGTAGGCCTCGTTCACTTCGGCCGACCGTTGTTTTAAACCCTTTCACAGTTATGCTGTATGATTTCACATTTCAAACACTCTCCATCCTATAACTCTCTCTCTCTCTCTCTCTCCACTCATCTCATCTCCTCTCTCTCTCTCTCTTCTCTCTCTTCTCTCTCTCTCTCATTTCATTTTGATTTTTTTTCGCGTGGTAAGGCCTATTAACTGTAATAGCTTCAATACAATATGCTGTGGATTTAGGAAATAGTGTCAATGAGTGTGTGTGTGTGTGTGTGTGTTGTGTGTGTGTGTGTGTGTGTGTGTGTGTGTGTGTGGGTGTGCTTCGCCTTGCGCGTGCGCGTGCTGCGAGGCGCGCGGGCATTTGCAATGTGTAATATAGATTTTTTACCTTCATTAGTTAGGTTTGTGTTTTAAATGTGTCGATGAGAAAGACAGAAGAGACAGACAAACTGAGAGTGTGTGTGTTGTGTGTGTTGCCTTGGCGTGCGCGTGTGCGTGAAGTTGGTGGGTGTGTGTGTGGAAAGAGAGTGAGAGAGGAGAGAGAGGAGAGTGAGAGAGGAGATAGAAGGTGACGAGAGAGGTGGGAAGAGAGAGAGAGTGAGAGAGAGGAGGAGGAGTGAGAGAGAGAAAAAGAGAGAGAGAGTGTGACAGAGAAAGAGAGAGTGAGAGAGAGCAGATGAGAGTGAGGTGTTCTATGAACCCGTGTGTGCGTGCTCTCGCGGTCGTGTTGCATGTGTGTGACGCGTGCGTGTGTATTGGGGTTTGTCGTATGTTAACATCCACCACGACCACTCTTTCTCCGCACCCCCCCCCCCCAAACCCACCCCCCACCCACCCCCACCCCCCCACCACACCCCACCCCCCCCCCCCCCCCCCCCCCCCACACACCCCCCCATTTCCTTTTTATACACTCTCAAACAAAAGAACTGAAATGCTGATACCAAAGATGGCGAGAGTAGCAGCATGACTGAAATTTGGCCGATGGAATTGCTGGCTGTGTGGTGCGTAATGACTGTCCCAATCAACAGTCAAGGACCATTGGGCAGTGTTGTCTTGTCTCGTTGACAGCGTGCCTGTTTCCGCGCGGATTACCGGGGTCATGTTGCCTCCATATGCTGAGCAGAGCGTGAACAGCGTTATCACACGCACCTCCCTCGGCAGTGACTCCTTGTAGGGCTCTTTCGCCCTTTATGGGACCCAGCTCAACATTGGTCAGAACTGGCTTATTTGACAGTGCCCTCCCGGCTTCTTGTCCTCGAGTCTGTTCCAACAGGCTGAAGTGGATTGATAAGCGTTTGTTCCTTTGAGTGAGGTTTGCTTGGACTGCTGATGATGTGGCTAGGTCCTGGATGGTCAGTGGTATGATATGGCCGCTTCAGAACTGAAGGAAACCACACACGCTGCCTGCTCTACCGGAGGAAACGCCACGACCACTGGCTCACCTACGAACTTCTAATCTAGACAGTTGGTCAAACAGTCTACAAACTAATGGTCTGGAAACAGGTGTACACACAGGCTACATCTCATGGTCTGGAACAGGAGGCCAATAGGATACAACTCATGGTCTGGAACAGGAGGACCACACAGGCTATAAATCATGGTCTTGAACAGCTGTGTCATCAACAGCACGGGACACTGGCTTTACTGGATGGAGTGATACAGCTGTGCACGTCACACAGCATGGACCCTGGCTTTACTGGATGGAAGAACAGCTCTGTGACGTTAAACAGCCACGGACATGGGTTGTACTGGATGGCAAACTGTGACGTCAACAGCATGGACACTGGCTTTACTGGGATGAGGAACAGCTGATGTCCATCTAACAGCACGGACCTCTGGCTCTTTACTGGATGGAGATGGAACAGCTGTGACGTCAACTGCATGGATACTGGCTTTACTGGAATGGAAACACCTGTGTCTGTCAACTGCATGGACCACTGGCTTTTTGCGATGAACAGCTGTGACGTCAACTGCATGGACAATGGCTGTAATGGTATGGAAAACAGCTGTGACGTCAACCAGCATGGTACTGGCTTTACTGTTGAAGTGGAACAGCTGTGACGTCAACAAGCTTGGACACTTGGCATTTACTGGATGGAACAGCTGTGACGTTCAACTGCATGGAACACTGGATTACTGATGGAAACAGCTGTGAACGTCATACAAGCACGGACACTGGCTCTACTGGATGGACTCTGTGTCTCAACAGCTCGGACACTGGACTTTATGGATGGAACAGTGTGTAGTTCACAGTAAACCCCACAAAGCCATGGATACTGGCTTTTACTGGATGGAGTGGAACAGCTGTTCATCAACAGCAAGGACCACTGGCTTACGGGGATGCGAACAGCTGTGACGTTACAGCTTGGACACTGGCTTTACTGGATGAACAAGTAGTGACGTCATCAAGCTGGACACTGGCTTTATGGATGGAAAAGGCTGTGTCGTCACAGCACGGACAACTTGGCTTTGTATGGTGGAGTGACAGCGTGACGTAACAGCATGGATCATGGATTTACGGATGGAGTGGGGTGATACAGCTTGTGACGTCAACATCATGGGACACTGGCTTGTACTGGATGGAACTGATGTCGAACGTCAACAGCACGGACACTGGCTTTTACTGGATGGAGTGGAACAGATGTGGACGTAACAGCATGGACATGGCTTTACTCGATGGAACTGCGGGGACGACAACAGCACGGGACTTGCTTGAATGGATAGAGTGGATTACAGCTGTGACGTCACAGCATGGATCATGGCTTTACTGGATGGAAACAGCTGTTGTCCGTCAAACAGCATGGACACTGGCTTTACTGGTTGGAGTGGAAACAAGCTGTGCTTCTACCAGCATGGGACACTGGCTTTACTAGGATGGAAAACAGCTGTGACGTCAAACCTGCAAGTGACACCTGGCTTTACTGGATGGAGTTGAACAGTTGTGTCGTCTACAGCATGGACCTGGCTTTACTGATATGGAACAGCGGTGACGTCAACTGCTTGGACACTGGGCCTTTACTGGATGGAACAGCTGTGAACGTCAACAGCTTGGCCTCTGGATTGACTGGATGGAACTGCTGTAAACGTCAAACAGCATGGAACTGGCTTTACTGGATGGAACAGCTGTGACGTCACAGCTATCGGATACTGGCCTTTACTGGTGGGAGTGGAACAGCCTGTGACGTCAACAGCTTGGACAACTGGCATTTTCTGGATGGAACAAGCTGTGACAGTCAACAAGCACGGATACTGCTCTACTGGATGGAGTGGAACAGCATGTGACGTCATCTGCATGGACACTGCGCTTTACTGGATGGAGTGGAAAACAGTTGTGAAGTCAACAGCATGGACACTGGCTGTACTAGGATGGAGTGGAACATCTGGTGTCATAAATCAGCAGGACTCTGGCTTTTGACTAGATGGATACAGCTTGATCGCTCAACACGCAATGGACACTGGCACTTTACTGGATGGGAAGTGGAACAGCTGTGACGTCAACTGCATGGAAAATGGCTTTAACTTGTTGGAAACAGCTGTGACGTCAACAGCATGGGAACACTGGCGTTACTGGATGGAACTGCTGTGACCGTCAACAGCAGGACACTGGCTTTACTGGGCTGGAGTGGATCAGCTGTGACTGTCAACAGCACGGGACATAGGTGTTACTGATGGACAGCTGTGTCGACAAACAGCATGGACACTGGCTTTACTGGGAGGGAAAAGCTGTGAAGTCAAAACAGCACGGATACGGCTTTACTGGATGGAGTGGTGAACACTTTGTGACATCAACTGCATAGGGACACTGGCTTTACTGGAGGGAGTGGAACATGCTTGTGACGTACAACAGCATGGAACTGGCTTTACTGGAGGGAGTGGAATCTGCACTGTGTCAATCACAGCACGGACACAGGCTTTTACTAGATGGAAAAGCTTGTGACGTCAACAGCATTGGAAATGGCTTTACTGGATGGAGTGGAACGTCTGTGACGTCAACAGCATGGACACTGGCATTACTTGATGGAGTGGAACAAGCTGGTCATCAACAGCTAAGGACACTCTGCGTTTCTGGATGGGTGGTAAACAGATGTGACGTCAACAGCATGGTCAACTGGCTTTACTGGATGGAAACCGGCTTTGGACGTCAAGAGCATGGATTACTGGCCTTTACTGGTGGAACAAGCTCGTGACGTCAACAGCAATGGACCCTGGCTTTTACTGGAGGAAAAGCTGTGACGTCACAGCTATGGACACAGGCTTTACTGGATGGTACTGCTAGTGACGTTAACAGCTATGGTTATGGCTTTACTGGTGGAGGATACAGCTTGTGACGTCAAACAGCATGGATACTGGCTTTACTGGATGGAGTGGAACTGCTGGGACGGCAACTGCAAGGAACACTGGCTTTATGGATGGGTAAGTGGATCGACTGCTGGTGAAACGGCAAGGACCTCCAGATTGGAAGGAAAATATCACCAGTGATCATCACAAGGACTGGCAATTGAAACCAGATACAGCACTGCTGTCAGGTTTATTGAAACGAAAGATTGGAACTGAAACTCACTGTGCCGGGTACGAAAGGAGATCGGTTGCATTTCACCTCTACATGATGGGAAGAAATATGCACAATCTGGCTATGAAAACTGGGATGATCTGGATCCAAAACCGAAATTCTCGCCATAAAGGTGGGATAGGGGACGGGGTGGGTGTGGGCGGGTGTAGTACCATCAGTCTTATTTCTCATGTATGACTGGCACGTGATTTCCTGGCGAGAAGAGAACGTTGGTCGTTATTGTCCGATTCATTTTCAATGATATCTGAACTGAGAATGTCTGAAATTCCTTTAAAAACAAAGATTAAAAGGACCAGAAAAACCCTGAAAGCAATGGCAGAGGTGATGAAAAGACTTCCTTCTGGATGTTGTTGATGGGAAGGAAAGTGAACTCCAAACGGCTTAAAACGTCCAAAAAGGGAGGTAGCAGGGGATCGATGCCATACAGCGGACATCCGTCTAAAAAGGCAACACCCTCAATCCCCGCACACCACATATGGAGACACAGCTAAATCCTACACCGCCATGGGAGGGGGAGGGGGCCTGGGGTCGGTGTGGGCTCTAAATGACATAAGGGGCATCTTGAATGTAATGAGTTAAGGACCCAATCCACTTGTCGGGGGGGTGGTGGGGGGGGGGGGGGGGCGTCTTTATTGTACAACCTTCGCCATTCATTCAAGCTGTATCCTTGAGTTGATCGTACTTTGGCACTGTGTCACATCATCGAACATGTATGACAATACAATTCAATCGATTGTTAGATAACTAGC
Source organism: Conus ventricosus (assembly GCA_018398815.1). Taxonomy (NCBI): domain Eukaryota; kingdom Metazoa; phylum Mollusca; class Gastropoda; order Neogastropoda; family Conidae; genus Conus; species Conus ventricosus. The sequence goes on along the minus strand of JAFLJL010017565.1, from coordinate 8,233 downwards.
ATATATTTTCTCTTCTGCACCCGGAATGTACTGTCATTTCTTCTAACCATATCATGCGGGTCAGATATCAATCAGGAGTTACCTCTCCCTTCCACCCAACCCCTCTCGACCCCCACCCACCATCGCAAATCACCCTACCCGTTCCACTCCATCCCGCCATCACCCCACCCGCCCTTCCCAGTCCGGCCCTGTTGACATTCTTTTTATTTTCCCATTTCATGGTGAAGTGGGGAAGTCATTTGAGCGCATTACTGATAGTTTAGGGTGGTGACTCTTTGTCCCGGATTCAGCAATCCATCTTCCAGTGAGTCTGGTCTACTAGTTCTTCCACTCCTTACTTGCCCCCCCCCCCCCCCCCCCCCCCCCCCCCCCCCCCCCCACCCCACACCAACACCACCCTACCCTTTCCCCCTTCCCCACTGTCGACATCATATGAAACACAGACACACGCTCTCCTGCTTCGTCGGCGTCATGACAAGATTGATGGACTCTTGACGTCACAGCCACCTGAATCACACGGACACAGTGTTTGTGCAGGCAGAGAGAGAGGAGAGAGAGAGAGAGAGAGAGGGTGGGTAGGATTGAGAGGGGAGGAGGTGATTGAGGAGTGAGAGGAGAGAGAGGGAGACAGACAGACAGGAGACAGGCAGACAGACAGTGACAGAGATTTTGCTCAGAGGTGAGAGTGACTGTCCAGAGAGAGAGAGACAGAAAGATGAGAGAGAGACAGTCACAGAGAGATGAGTGAGAGAGAGAGAGAGAAAGATGAGAGAGAAGAGAGAGGGTTGAAAGAACGGAGAGTGAATAAAATTAGGAGATAGGAGGGAATGAGAATGAGAGAGGGAGAGTGAGTGTGAGTTGAGAGAGAGAGAGAGGAGGGGGGGGGGAGTGTAAGAGAGAGAGAGTGTGAGGAATGAGGCGAGAGAGAGAGAGTTCAATGACGATTGTACTTTTCATCAATCAATTGGTCGGCTCAAATTAGCACACTACCCCAATTCTTTGTGAAACTTAAGTTCCTACTGAAATGGACCTTGGGTTTGACGGGAACATCGAGGGTTGGCACCGTGAGCGGCTAGGGGGAGTGGGGAGTCTTGCCGAGGAAAGGAAGAGGACAGGTTAAAGGAGCAGAGAGAGAGTGAGTGAGAGAGAGAAAGGGGGGGTGGGGGGGGAGGGAGGCAGGAGAGGACAGTGGGCGGGGCCATTCAAAACCCTTTCCTACAAAGATTCTCCAGTGAGGCACAGAGCGTAGTGTGTGTGTCAGTGCACGGATGATCAAAGAAGTTGCATGATGATCTAACACGCTGTGTGTGTATGCTGTGTGTGTGTGTGTGTGTGTGTGTGTGTGTGTGTGTGTGTGTGTGTGTGTGTGTGTCGTGTGGGTGTGCGGCGCTGCGTCGTGCGTGAGTGCGTTGCAGCACATTATTTTTTCTTGTTTTGTTTTTTTGTTTTTAAATCTGTCTTTGTGGGCACGCTGTTTTTCGGGGGTGGGGGTTTTGAGGGAGAGAGAGAAGTCGAAGATTAATAAATGAGACAGTATTGTTCTGTCAACTCCGTCCATTCGGACTTCGTATGTCTGTCTTTTCTACGTCTGTTTCTTTCTGACTCCTGTCCCTCGCTTAGACCAACCCCACCCACTCCACCCTCGTTCTCCGTCTCCCACACGTGTCTCTAAATCATCCGGAACATTCCTAATAGACAAGCCTCTCTCTCTCTCTCTCTCTCTCTCTCTCTCTCTCTCTCTGTATGATGTGTCTCTCTCTGCATTGTATGTGTATGTGTGTGTGTGTGTGCGTGCGTGCGTGCGTGTGTGTTGTGTGTGTGTGTGTGGTGGGTGTACTTGCGGTGGCAGTCGCCTTGAATAAAAAAAAATCAGCCGAGGAAGATTGCAACAGCTTCATCATCTGCAGCCCCACCCTCCTCGACCTGTTTTCTGTCTGTCTGTCTGTCTGTCTGTCTGTTCTGTCTCTAGCTCTCTCTTCTCTCTCTCTCTCTCTCTCTCTCTCTCTCAACTCTCTCTCTCTCTCTCTCTCTTCCAGTTATCGCTCTGTCTGCCCGTTTCTATGTTATCTCTATACCTTTATTTCGTCATAACTGTCTGTCTGCGAGTCTGTTTTTCTTAAGTCTTCAACTCTGGTCTGTTTGTCTGTCGTCGTCTATCTCTGTATCTATCTCCCTACAGTCTCTCGTCTGTCTTTCTATCTCTGTATCTATCTCCCTACCCGTCTCTCTGTCTGTCTTTCTACTTTGTATCTTTCTCCTACACGTCTCTCGTCTGTCTTTCTATCTCTGTATCTGATCTCCCTACACGTGTCTCTGTCTGTCCGTCTTGTAATCCTCTTTATCTATCTCCAACACGTCTACTATGTCTGTCTTTTCTATCTCTGTAGCTATCTCCCTGCACGTCTCTCTGTCGTCTTTCAATTCTGTATCTATCTGCCTACACGGCTCTCTGTCTGACTCATGTCTTTCTAGCTCTCTAGTTATCACCCTTCACGTATCTCTGTCTGTCCGTCTTTCAATCTATGTTTATATCTCCCTACACGTCTCTATGTCTTTCTATTCTGTAGCTATTCCCTACACGTCTGTCTGTGGCCAATCTTTCAATCTATGTATCTATCTCCTACACGCCTCTCTAGTCTTTCTTTCTCTGTAGCTATCTTCCCTTACACGTCTTGTCTGTCTGTCGTCTTTCAATCTCTGTATCTATCTCCTACTCTCTCTTGTCTTTTCTATCTCTGTAGCTATCTCCCTAAACGGTATGTCTGTCTGTCCGTCTTTCATCTCTGTATTCTATCTCCCTTTCACGCTCTCTGTCTTTCTATCTCTGTAGCTATCTCCCTACACGTCTGTCTGTTCGGTTCGTCTTCTGTCTATCTCTGTATCTATCTCCCTACACCTGTCTCTCTTCGTTCGTCTTTCAAATCTTTGATATCTGGTCTGCTACACGTCTCTCTGTCTGTCTTTCTATCTCTGTATCTATCTCCCCTACACGTCTCTCTGGTCGAGTCCGTCTTTCTATCTCTTGTATCTATCTCTCCTTACACGTCTCTTGTCTGTCCGTCTTTCAATCTCTGTTATCTATCAACCTACACGTTCTCTGTCTGTCTTTTATCTCTGTATCTCTTCTCCCTACTCGTCTGTTTGTCGGTCCGTCTTTCAATCTCTGTATCTAGCTGCTAATTACAGTCTCTATGTCTGTCTTTTTCTATTTGTATAGTATCTCCTACACGTCTGTATGTCGGCCGTCTCTCAATCTCTGTATCTATCTGCACTAAACCGTCTCTCTGCCGTTTCTCTGTCTTTCAATCTCTGTATCTCTTGCCCACCACGTCTCTCTGTCTGTTCTTTCAATCTCGGTATGTATCTCCCTACAGTCGTCGGTCGGTCCGTCTTTCATATCTCTGTTTCTATTGCCACACGTCTCTCTGTCCTTCTTCCAATCTCTGTATCTACCTGCTACACGTCTCTCTGTCTGTCTTTCTATATCTATATTATATCCCTAACTCTCTTGTAATGTCCGTCTTTCTATCTCTGTATATACTCCCTACACGTCTCTCTGTCTGTTGTCTTTCAGTCTCTGTATCTATTCCCTATCATGTCTCTCTGTCGTCTTTCATTCTCGTATCTTTATGCCTACTCGTCTCACTGTCTGTTTTCTATCTCTGTGCTATCTTCTAAACGTCTGGCGGTCCGTCTTTCAAATCTCTGTATCTATCTCCTACTCGTTCTCTATGTCTGTCTTTCAATCTCTGTATCTATCTGATACACGTCTCTTGTCTGTCTTTCTATCTCTGTAGCCATCTCCCTACAAGTTCTCTATGTCGGCTCTCAGTCTTTCGATCTATGTATCTATCTGCCTACACGTCATTCTGTCTGTCTTTCTATCTCTTGAAAACTGTAAAAAACCACCAACACCCTAAGCATATTGCAAATTTTCGGTGTTTATTGTTTAACTTTGTCACTAAAAACAAGGGGGGGTCCCACTAAATGACAGCCGAAGCGCCAGCATTTATATTCTATGTGATCATTCTCACATATCACAATTTCACCTGAATTCCAATCCACTGCTTGAAAATCATAACAGAAGCTTACCAGATTTTCTAAAGAAAGAAAAGGCAGCAGTGAGCGTATGTGAAATAAATAAACATGGGGCGGTCAGTCAAGACCTTAAAAACACAACACCAGAAATGAAGTTCAAGCTCACACTGGTTGCTCAAAGATACCCGACAACACCCTCTCCCCTCCTAACTTCCATCATTTTTAAAATGCATCTTGTTGCTACAATAGGTAGTGGAAAACCCATTTCTGAATTTCACATGCAATGGTATGTTGTCTTTCTATCTCTGTATTATTGCTCACGTCTCTCTGTCTGTCTTTTCTGTATTATCTCCCTTTCATGTCAGTCTATCTATCTCTGTATCTATCCCCTAATGTCTGTTGTCAGTCTGTCAGTTATCTTTATCTGTATCTATCTCCCTTATGTCAGTCTGTCCGTTCTATCTATCTCTGTATCGATCTCCCTTATGTCTGTCTGTTCCGTCTTTATATCTCTGGATCCATCTCCTTTCATGGCAGTCTGGTCCGTGTGCTATCTATCTCTTTATCTATCTACATTCATGTTGTGTGTCGTCTATCTATCTCTGTATCTATTCTCCTTCATGTATGTATGTCCGTTATCTATCTCTGGTTCTATATTCCCTTCATGTCTGTCTGTCAGTCTGTCCGTCTATCTATCTCTGTCTTGTATCTATCTCCCTTCTTGTCTGTCTGTCCGTCTTCTATCTCTATATATAGCTCCCTTCTGTCTGTCTGTCCGTCTATCTAATCTCTGTATCTATCTTCCCTTCATGTCTGTCTGTCAGTCTATCTATCTCTGTATCTATCTTCTTTCATGTCTGTTGTCAATCTATACGTCTATATATCTCTGTATCTATCTCCCTTTTGTCTGTCTGTTCCGTTCTATCTATATCTGTATCTATCTCTTTCATGTCTGTCTGTCTGTATATCTATCTTGTATCTATCTCCCTTCATGTAGTCTGTCGTCGATCTTATTCTGTTTCTATTCTTCATGTCTGTCTTGTCACAGTCCGTCTACATATCTCTGTAACTATCTCCTTCTGTTCTGTCTGTCAGTCTGTCGTCTATCTGTCTCTGTATCTATCTTCCCTTCATGTCAGTCTGATCCGTCTGTCTATCTCTGTATCTATCTCCCTTCAGTCTGTCTGTCAGTCTATCTATCTCTGTATCTATCTCCCTTCATTGTCAGTCTCAGTCATGTTCTATCTATTTCTGCATCTATCTCAACTTCATGTCGGTGCTGTCAGTCTGTCCAGTTATCTTTCTCTGTATCTATCTCCCTTCCATGTCAGTCTGTCCGTCTATCTATCTCTGTACTCTTTATCCCTTCATGTCTGTCTGTCAGTCTGTCCGTTCTATCTATCTCAGTATCTATCTCCTTTCAGTTCAGTCTTGTCCGTTGTCTATCCTCTGTATCTATCTCCCTTTCATGTCTGTCTGTCCCGTCTATCTATCTCTTGTATCTATCTCCCTTCATGTTCGTCTTTTCCGTTATGCTATCTCGGGATCTATCTCTTTTCTTGCCTGTCTGTCCGTCTATCTATCTTGTATCTTTCTCCTTTCATGTCTGTCTGTCTGTCTGTCCGTCTGTCTATTCTGTATCTACTCCCTTTCATGATGTTGTCTGAATGTCCGTATTATCTATGTATCTATCTCCCTTCATGTTTGTCTGTCCGTCTATCTCTCTGTAATCTTCTCCCTTATGTCTGTTGTCAGTCTGTCGTCTGTCTATCTCTGTATCTATTCCATTCATGTCAGTCTGTCTGTCCGCTCCGTCTGTCTATATCTGTATATATCTCCCTTCAGTCTGTATTGTCTGTCTATCTATCTCGTATCTATCTCCCTTCATGTCTTGTCTGTCAGTCTATTCTATTCTCAGTATTATTTCCTTTCATGTCTGGTCTGGTCTGTCTGTCGTCTATCTATCTCTCGTATCTATTACTTTCATGTTCAGTCCGTCGTCTTATCTATCTCCTGTATCTATCTCCCTTATGTCTGTCTGTTAGTCTGTCCGTACATCTATTTGTTATCTATCTCCCTTCATGTCTGTCTGTCCGTTTCTATCTATCTCTGTATCTATCTCCCTTCATGTCTGTCTGTCCGTCTATCTTATCTCTGTATCTATCTCCTTTCATGCCTGTCTGTCCGTCTATCTATCTCTGTTCTATCTCCTTTCAATGTCTGCTGGCTGTCTGTCGTCTGTTATCTCTGTATCTATCTCATTCATGTATGTCTGTCTGTCTTCGGTTCTATCTATCTCTTGTATCTATCTCCTTTATGTCTGTCTGTCCGTCTATCTATATCTGTATCCTATCTCCCTTTCGTGTCTGTCTGTCAGTCTGTCCGTCTTTGTCTATCTCTGTATCTATTCTCCATTCATGTCTGTCTGTCTGTCTGTCCGTCGTTATCTTGTATCTATCTCCCTTCATGTCTGTCTGTCAGTCTATCTATTCTTTATATATCTCCACTTCATGTCTGTCTGTCAGTCATCTATCTCTGTATCTATCTCCTTCATGTCTGTCTGTCAGTCTGTTCGTCTATTATCTCTGTATATATCTCCTTTCATGTCAGTCCGTCCGTCTAATCTATCTCTGTATCTTATCTCCCTTCATGTCTTGTCTGTTGTCTGTCCGTCCTTCTATCTCTGTATCTATCTTCTTTCATGTTCTGTCTTGTCTGTCCGTCTATCTATCATCTGTATTATCTCACTTTTCATGTCAGTCTGTCCGTCAGTCTATTCTCTCTGTCTCTGTATCTATCTCCCTTCATGTCTGTCTGTCGTTTATATATCTCTTGTATCTATCTCCCTTAATGTCTGTTGTCCGTCTATATTCTCTGTATTATCTCCCTTTATGTCCATGTCTGTCAGTTATATCTATTCTGTATAATTTCTATCTCCTTTATGTCTGTTCTGTCTGTCTGTCGTTTCTGTCCTATTTCTTTATCTATCTCCCTTCATGTCTGTCTGTCTGTCTGTATGTCTGTCCGGTCTATCTATCTCTGTATCTATTCTTTCTCCTTCATGTCTGTCTGTCAGTCTTAATTATCTCTGTATCTATCTCCCTTCATGCTGTCTGTCAGTCTTGCTTCTGTCGTCTGGTATATCTTGTATCGTTTATCTCCCTTCATGTCTGGTCTGTCCGTTTCTTCTTACTTTCTTGTGATCTTTGTATCTATTCCTTCGGTCTGGTCTGTCTGTCTGTCCCGTCTGTGTTTCTCTGTATCTAATCTCCCTTCATGTTGTCTGTCTGTCTGTCCGTCTGTCTATCTCTGTTTCTATCTCCTTCATGTCTGTCTGTGTTTCTATCTCGTATCTATTCCCTGCATGTCTGTCTTGTCACGATCTATCATCTCTGTATCTTTCTCTTTCATGTCTGGCTGTCAGTCTGTCCGTCTATAGTGACTCTCTCTATTCTTTCTTTTCATGTCAGTCTGTACGTCTATCTATCTCTGTATCTAGCTCCCCTTCATGTCTCGTCTGTTCAAGTCTGTCCGTCTTTTCTAATCTCTGTATCTATATCCTTTCATGTCTGTCTGTCAGTCTCGTCCGTCTATCTGTCTTCCCTTCTTGTCGGCTGCTCGTATCTGTCTCTCTCTGTATCTAAACTCCATAAATGTCTGTCTGTCCGTTATTCATCTATGTATCTATCTCCCTTCATGTCTGTCAGTCAGTCTGTCGTCTAATCTGTCCTCACTTCATGTCAGGCTGTCGATCTCTCTTCTCTCTGCATCTCCCCCACCCCCCATCTCCCTACATGTCTGGTCAGTCTGACTGCATGTTCTATCTGTGTCTATCTCCCTACTTGTCTGTCTGTCTGCCTTCTGTTCTCTATGTATATATCTCCACACATGTTGTCTGTCTGCCTGCCTGTTTCTCTCTGTATCTATCTCCAACATGTCTGTCTGTCTGTCTGCCTGTTGGTCTCTGTATCTATCTCCCTCATGTATGTCTGTCTGCTGCCTGTTGTCTCTGTATCTTTCTCCCTATTATGTCTGATCTGTTTCTGCATGCCTGTTCTCTCTGTATCTATCTCCCTACATGGTCTGTCTGTCTGACTGCCGGTTCTCGATGTATCTATCTCCCTACATCTCTGTCTGTCTGCCTGCTGTTCTCTCTGTGTCTATCTCCCTACGTGTCTGTTCTGTCTGCCTGCCT
>JAFLJL010017563.1:20000-22500 GCA_018398815.1 Conus ventricosus | reverse complement strand
CCATAGACAAGTTCATTGGGTGTTCGCATTTCGACTCCCAAAAATTTCTTTAAGGCAAAAAGATGTACTTTTTCGCATTGACGGGCTGCAACGTCTAGTCCCCAAAGTTCTGCACCATACTGAGCAATGGGCTGAACCTGGGAATCAAATAACTTCAACAACAAATATAAACTAGAATTCTTCAAAACATGAAGTTTTCTCATAATACAAAGCAGAGCTTTCTTTGCTTTACTTACCAGGTCATTGCATGCTAATGTGAAGCTGAGTTTTGTTGAAAACAATATACCCAAGTATTTATAAGCATTTACCACAGGCATCACAGCATGGTTATACGTCCAATGCTCTCTTGCTGCTAAATAACCACCTTTTCTGAACACAATTATATTGCTCTTATTTAAATTCACTTTCAAATCAAGAGAATAAGCTGTGCGTTGCAAACTATTTAACTGGGTTTGCAAACCAATAATTGTCTCTGATAACAGTACAACATCATCTGCGAGTAGTAAGATAAAGAGCTCAAAATAGTCGATTGTAAACATTGCACCATGTTTAACCATTTTGAATTATTTATATGGCAAGTTCATTAATAAACAAAGAAAATAAAACCGGACTGCACACATCACCTTGTTTAACACCATAAGTGCACTTGATAAAATCAGTTAATTTATAACCACACCGTACCTTAACTTTAACATTATTATACATACTTTTAATGCAATGGTATAGATTACCACTTATACCATTTTTTACTAGAACTTACCAAAGAATTTTCCTGTTTATAGTATCAAAAGCTTTTTCAAAATCAATAAATGCAACATATAATTTTCTGTCAAAAGAGAACTGTTTTTGAACAAGAGCTAACAAAGTAAACATGTGATCAATAGTCGAATAATTCTTTTTGAACCCTGCTTGGTATTCCCCAGTAATGTTATTTTCTTCAACCCACTCTTGTAAACGATGATTAATAACTGTACTATAAATTTTACTACTAATATTGCATAGCGAAATGCCCCTGTAATTGTTAGGATTGTTGACATCACCTTTTTTGTACAGAGGAAATACAATACTTTCTGTCCATGTGTTAGGGAATATACCTTTCTGAAACAAAGCATTAAAGAATATGACAAAGAAATCTGCAACACAATCACCTGCATTTTTTAACAACTCTCCAATTATTCCATCCGGTCCAGCAGCTTTTTTCATTTTAATCTTTCTAATTGCTAAAAGAACTTCCTCTTTTGAAATTGGTCGATTAAAATAACTATCATTATCATCAACATTAAATTCGTCATCATCTGCTTCACTTTCTTTTTCGAGTAGATTTTTTAAAGTGTTGAAACCAGTCATCCAGAGTGATATCATTACTAATGTGTTTTCTTTTACGTGAAATTTTATTTACATTTTCCCAAAATTGCTTTTGATTATTCACAGAAGATAACAATTCATTTAACAACGACTTATGAAAATCATTCTCTTTGCGTTTTAACAGATGCTTATACTCTCTACGTGCAATGCAAAAAGCATTTTCGTCTTCATGATCTCCTGTTCGACGGGCTGTTATGTAAAGCTTTCTTAAATTTTTCTTTGTTGTTTTACATTCATGATCGTACCAGTCATCTGATTTATCATTGTCACCAGTGCTGATCTGCTTATTCATGCATTTAGCGCATCGCTTAATACAATCATTAAAAGTAGACAAAGCTTTGTCAATATCATAGTCGATTAAACGTACAGCCAGTTCTAATGTTCTACGAGATTCCTCAGAGTGCATTGAGTTAATAAACACTGGTGCTGCATCATTGTTCCAGACTATCCTATTTAATGTTTGCTTCACATCTGGAGATTTCATACTGCCATGCTCTTCCGAAAACTTTAAGTGTAATTCAAGTGGCATATGATCTGAATGAAACATATCATGAATATTGAGTTCACACAAGGATTCAAATATGGCAAACAAGTCATTTGACATGAAAAAGTAATCATTCACACTACTGCCTGAATCTGAGATGTATGTGTAGCAGCCATAGTGGTCGCCATTACATGCACCATTCAGAATACGTAAATCAAATGTAGTACATAAATTCAACATAAGCTTACCATATTTATTCAGCACTTTGTCTTGAGAATTCCTTTTGCTGATCGAACTGCTTGTTTTTAATGAGTAAATAAAATTTTCACTACAAAAATCTTCAACGTTTATATCAGCAGTTCGACTGTTGAAATCTCCGACAATACAATGTATACATCATGAAATGCACTGAACAATCTGCTAAGCATTCTTCCAGAAGACCAATGCCATTGTTTACATCAAAAAAAGAATAAAATGGTGACCCCTCAGGCGGAACATATGCACACATGTACAATATATCTCTCATGGTACCTAATAGAGCTTTGTCTATAAGAAAAACAATAATATTAGAGTAATCTACGTCAATAGATCGAACAAATGGAGCATACATTCTCTTAATAAGACGCACAACTCCACCAGAAAAACGACCAT
>JAFLJL010017563.1:2500-17500 GCA_018398815.1 Conus ventricosus | reverse complement strand
CTTTGTGTTAAGTTCGCCATAACATATGTAAGTAACAAATCGATTGTGTTTAAAAGTAATCAATATGCCTCATATAGAAAATACTGTTGTGTTAAGAAAACAAACAACAAGCAAAGACCAACGCAAACATTCTAAAAACTACCCCGTTGAATAACGGTTTTGACCCTTTCAATGCAACTGTGGCACAATACTAGCTGTTTTACCCGTCCCCTACCTCTTCTCGCCCCCTTCCTCCTCTACGGTCATCTTAGTTCTACACTATCCTCCCTCTCTCTTCCCGTTTTTGTACTCCCAGTTCTTAGAATAGGGATGTACTTTAAACAACTGGCATTACATACCGCGCTGCTATAGTTCTGTACTTAACCTGCATTACATACATACCGCGCTTTGCTTATAGTTCTGTACCTTAAAACTGCATTACATATATACCGCGCTTTGCTTATAGTTCTGTACCTTAAAACTGCATTACATATATACCGCGCTTTGCTTATAGTTCTGTACCTTAAACTGCATTACATAATACTGCGCTTTGCTTATAGTTCTGTACCTTAAAACTGCATTACATAATACCGCGCTTTGCTTATAGTTCTGTACCTTAAAATGCATTACATTACCCGCTTGCTTATAGTTCTGTACCTTAAAATTATATTACATATTCGCTTTGCTTATAGTTCTGTACCTTAAAACTGCATTACATACCGCGCTTTGCTTATAGTTCTGTACCTTTAACACTGCAGTTACCTAAATATTCATACCGCGCTTTGCTTATATTTCTTACCATAAAACTGCATTACATATATCCGCGCTTTGCTTATAGTTCTGTTCCTTAAAACTGCATTACATACCGCGCTTTGCTTATAGTTCTGTACCTTAACACTGCATTACATACCGCGCTTTGCTTATAGTTCTGTCCTTAAAACTGCATTACATTACCGCGCTTTGCTTATAGTTCTGTACCTTAAACACTGCATTACATAATACCGCGCTTTGCTTATATTTCTGTATCTTAAAACTGCATTACAATACCGCGCTTTGTTATAGTTCTGTACCTAAAACTGCATTACATATACCGCGCTTGTGCTATAGTTCTGTACCTTAAAACTGCATTACATACCGCGCTCTGTGTATAGTTCTGTACCTTAAAACTGCATTACATACCGCGCTCTGTGTATAGTTCTGTACCTTAAAACTGCATTACATACCGCGCTTTGCTTATAGTTCTGTACCTTAAAACTGCATCACATACCACACTTTGCTTATATTTCTTTCCCTTAAAACTGCATTACATACCGCGCTTTGCTTATAGTTCTGTACCTTAACACTGCATTACATACATACCGCGCTTTGCTTATAGTTCTGTACCTTAAAATTGCATTACATACATACCGCGCTCTGCTTATAGTTCTGTACCAACTGCATTACATACCGCGCTTTGCTTATAGTTCTTTGCCTTAAAACTGCATTATATACCGCGCTTTGCTTATAGTTCTGTACCTTAAAACTGCATTACATACCGCACTTTAGTTTGCCATGTGATGGCATCAACAATGCGACTAATGCGTGTTTTAGCTAAAAGTGATTCGCACCTGATCTGCAACAGTTTGCCGATGAGTCATCATACTGAACACGAGGAGGATCAAATGAAATTCGTACATTTGTATGCGAAGCAGGAACACAGACAGACTGACAGACACATACAGAGGTCACGCTTCACATGCCCAAGCGGGCGATGTTTACTGTGACAACAGATCTTTATTGCGGAAAGAACACACAGAAAGATCTCTTTTTTTTGGTGTATGTTACACAATGGAGCCAAAGAATGATTTCAGAAAATATCAACTGTAAAGAGAGTGACGAGAAAAAAACCCAAGTTAATACAGAAAAAGACTGGTATTCCAGGACAGAAGGTGTTGAAAAGTTGAAGACCTGTAATCTGCCTTTTTTTCTGCAGCGATTCTCTCGAATTTCGAGGGGCCCGTTCTAGAGTACTTTCCTGCAGAGTTGAAAGGTCATGAGAACACGAAGGGTCATGAGATCAAATCCCTCCTGTCTGTCCACCCTACAGTAAAAAGGTTCCTGATTCTGATCAGGAAAGGTGAAGGCGGCGGAAGGAGAGGGATGAGCTCAACCTTCTCGGATGCCATCTCCCGATCACAGTGAACCTCTGACAGAAAAAACCCACACCCAACGGTGCTGGATAGGACCCAGGGAAATACTGTCCTCAACTGCCCACCCCAACCAGCTGGGAGCAATCCTGCACCACCCTTGGAAGCCTGCGCTGTGTTCACATAGGGTGCAGGCACACACAGAGCATTCCATAAACACGTCAAGGGACAGAATTGCTCCCTAGCAGATGCCATTGTGTGGTGGCCACCGGAACCTCTGACAAGTCACTGTCCCCACGACTACAAGACTATGGAATTTCGACCTTTTCAAAAATTTAGCTCTTGGTTTTCACGCCGATGCTTAGAGTGCTGCCGTATGTAAGTGCACAATACATACGAAATCATTGTATATCATAATCATCGTGCTGTTTTGCTGCAGAATGGAGATGAGAAGGGATGGTATGTGAGCAAAGCTAGGTGTCACGGACAAAAATAGAACAACCAAAGTCGTGGTCCGTCGCCAGCTAGCTCAACTGGGCATAAGCTCAAACTCAAATATTCTGGGCGCCAGGTAGACGGCCTCGTGTGTCGGGTCCAGCCAATTAAGCATAGCGGAGAGGCTCCACGGAGACGGTCTGTCCAGCCAGACAGACTAAGTAGCTGACCGACGCCTCGATGTCTGGTCAGACGAGTCTCGACGCCTGGATCAGACTCATCCGGCCAATTTGTGGGACCAGTGCCCACAATTAAGTCGACGTCGCCGGAAAGGGAGAGGGAGAAGGTACTGTGTAGTGGGGGTGAAATCTAGCTAATTAATTAAATGACCATTGACCACCACAGAGAGCAAGGCAGGTAGATGTGACTGTCATGATTTGAATATCCAATGGAATTAGAGGGAGGTAACTTCGGGTACGAGGCGGTAAAAATACTGACCAATGGTACTCGCCCTTTTGACAGATCGGAACGGGATAAGAAAGATGTGAGAGTGAGGAACGAGAGAACAGGAGAGAGAACGAACAGACAGACAGAGAGGAAGAGGTTCTGGGTGTAAGCTCTGCAGGAGAGAAGAGCAGAGAGATGAGGGGAGAAGAGGAGAGAACCAAGTTGAGGCATTAGCACGAGATATAGTCTGCAGAGGAAGGACTAAGGAGAGATGTGGAGAGAGAGAGTTGCTAACTGATGAAGAGAAAAAAAAAGAAAAGAAAAGCAACCATGTCCATTTGATAGAGCAGACTAGAAGAGAGAGAGAGTGCAATGCGTTAATGCAGGAAGAAAGAAAGGAGAACAGATCGATGTCTGATAATCACTGTTCGATCTGAACCGGGGTTCGACCTCATACCTGGCAGCGTCACTTCGTCAAGCAGAACCACAGGCCAACACCAGTGCCAGCAGTCTAACCTGACCAGTGCCAGTAGTCCAACCTGACCAGTGCCAGCAGTTGTGTTGTGCTTGTGAAAGTGACAGTGAAAAGGAAAAAAAAAAGAGGAAAAGAAAAGACAGTGATTCGTGTATAGTCTAAGATCACCTGGCCAGGTAAAGTAGAAATCTATTTATACCCGGGTTAGTTAATGATGATTTAGATAAAATTGGTTTTGTGAAGTTCAAGGAAAGAGAGGATGTTTTATTTGTTTGATTCCATATGCATTGATGTTTCTTTCTATGATCATGTGTAGTAAAGTTATAGACTTTACTAGTGGTTTGATGTGACGAATGCCTGATATATGAATGAGATTGTAAGCAAGCTGTGAGTGTGTTTGGGCTGTGCGCTAGTCCTTCCTCCACTGACATACCCCGAGGTTGACAATTTATTGGCGAGCCTGCCAGGATATTCTGGCCCATTTATTATAATTGTTCAACTTCTCAGAGAGGAAGCTGGGTGGGATTCAAGTATTGTAATCCTAAGACAAGATAGTGTCTTACTGTATGTTCCCAAGATAGTTAAATACTAGGCTTGGCATTGCTTCCAAGATAGTTAATACTAGGCTTGGCATTTCAGCCCCAGAGTACTTATTTCGCACAGATTGCCTATAATTCGCTCTCATAGTTGGGTCAGGCGCTAGGCGTCTTATAAAAACTAATTACGTTGTCCCAAGCTAATATTATCATTCATAGGATTGTGCTATTACGTCACTCGTGTCGGTAACCACCAGTTTGGCTGTCGTAGTAATAAAATCTTGTCCCCCCCCAAAAAAAAGAAGGATATAATGGCGGAAGAAAAGAACACCCCTATTGAACAACTTGTGAGCGTCGCTCGTGATTTAGGCTACTCGGGAGAAGAGTTGCGAGCATTCGTTGAAACCCAACAAAAGATGGAAAGAGATGAACGAGCGGAAAGACGCCGTGTTGCAGTAGAAATAGCAGAGCAGGAAAGGATTAAAGCTGCGAAACGCAGGAAACAGAAAGATTAAGGATTCAGGCTAGCGATAATCAGGCAAGGGAAACGCAGGAAACAGAAAGAATAAAGCAGGAGACAGAAAGATTAAGGATCCAATTAGAGTTAGAAAAAGTGAGAATACAGAGGGAGACCACCGATGATGGTAGTTCCGTTTCCAGTGACCCTGTGCGCAGTTTACGCCCCCCGACCAAAGTTGCCAAAATTCTCTGAAGGAACAGATTCGATTGATGCATACATCAGTCGTTTTGAAACGTTTGCTACGAGTCAGGGTTGGCCTTCAGAAGAGTGGGCAGTCATTTTGTCAGCGCTATTGACGGGTAAGGCATTACAGATTTTCACTGCGTTACCAGCAGACCAACAATCTGATTTTGGTGCTGTGAAGGAATCATTGATGAAGGGATTTGACCTCACAGAGGAAGGGTTTAGAAAGAAATTTCGATCGGCTAGATTACAAGCAGGGGAAACGTACACTCAGTTTGGTGCACGTTTAGATCACTATTTTGATAAATGGTTAGAGTTGAGTGGTACAAAGAAGGAGTTCGCTGAGTTGAAAGAGCTAGTTATGAAGGAACAGATTTTGTCAGGTTGCAGTCCAGAGTTAACTATACATTTGAAAGAGAGACAGCCAGAGACAGCAGGGGAGTTGCTGAAGTTAGCAGAGGTGTATAGAGAGGCACGTTTGGGCACTAAGGTGCAGGAGAAACAGGTTCCAGGCACAGGTGAGAAGAGTGCAAGGAGACTAGGGGAGTTTTCTGCACAGTCTGCAAACCCAGTGGTGGGGCAGAAAGGAGGACAAAGGGACAATAGGTGTTTCATTTGTCACAAGAAGGGACATGTGGCGAGGGACTGTCGCATGAGGTTCCAGAAGGCAGCAGCCTTGCAAGAGGTGGATAAGGGTCGCCAGGGAGACGACCTGCAGTGGAACCAAAAGGGGTCCAATCTGAAGCGGGTGGAGTGCGGCCTATGGCTAGCACTGGACAGCAGTCAGTGTCAGGAATGGAGGGCACTAGGCTGAGTGGTTCGTTACCAGTGGAAGAAGGGTGGATTGGCCAGCAGAGGGTGAAAGTGTTACGAGACACTGGTTGTTCATGTGGTGTAGTCAGAACAACGCTGGTCGAGAAAGGGATTTGACAGGGCAAATCCAGACCTGTACTCTAATCGATGGCACGTGAGGGAGTTCCCAGTCGCTAAGATAGAAGTACGTACCCCTTACTTCTCAGGCGAGTTGTCTGCGTTGGTGATGGAGAAACCCCTTCAGATTTGATCATTGGAAATATTCAAGGTGCAAGGGATCCAGGGATCCTGAGTTGTTGACTGCTACAGGGGCAGCAGTTCAAACACGGAGCAAGAAGGAGGGAAGGTTGATAAACCGTTAGTCGTTCCAGGAAGGAAGTCGGGCATAGATGTGTCGCCTGATGAGTTTAGGGCAGCGCAGGAACAAGACCCTTCGCTCGTGAAGTCTTGGGAGTTGGCAAGAGGTGGAGAGAAACAGGTGGTTAGAGGAGGTGAGACAGAATTTCTTGTGAAAGGCGGGCTGCTGTACGATGTGTTCACCAAGGGGAAGACAGGTAAGGTGACAACCAGTTAGAGGTACCAGCAGGTTATCGTGACACTGTCATGTCAGTGGGTCACGAGTCGCTCATGGCAGGTCATCTCGGCACCAGCAAAACAGCTGACCGAATCTTTGATGATTTTCATTAGCCAGGGGCAATGGCAGACATCAAGCGTTTCTGCATGTCATGTGACGTGTGTCAAAGGTCAGCCACAAGAGGGTGAAAGGAAGGCGCCTCTTAAACATCCACCTTTAATTGACACACCGTTCAGGAGAGTGGCTGTTGATCTGATGGGCCCAATCTCGCCCTGTTCCAAAGGTGGGCACAGGTATGAGACATGCAAGGTTGCAAGGGAAGGTTTGCAGGAGGCTAGGGTCGTTCAGAAGAAGCAATATGACAGGAAGGTGAGGAAGCAATCCCTCAAGGTGGAGATCGAGTCCTGGTACTGCTTCCCACGGGTCACAACAAGCTGCTGATGCATTGGAAAGGACCATTCACCATCACTGAAAAGGTCGGTCGGGATTACCGAATTGATGTGAATGGGAAACTAAAACTTTTCCATGCAAACTTGCTCCGCAAATATATTCAGCGTGAGACGCAGCACATAGGCGCAGCAGCAATCATTGATGGAGGTGAAGGAGACCCAGCAGAAGAAGGGAGATTTTGTTGCCTGGTTCCCAGGAGAGGAGTCATACAGGATGTGTCACTGTATGAAGGGCTAGACGGTAGAGACAGGAGGAAGTTAGGGGCTCCTAAAGCAGTATAGTGCGTCCCTGACTGATAAACCAGGCAGGACAACTCTAGAGACATGTACGGTGGAGTTAACATCGCAAAAACCCGTACATGTGAAAGCATACCCGGTCCCGTATGCCACCAGGCAAGTGATCGAGGAGGAGGTGGAAAAGATGTTGGACCTTGGGGTGATTGAGCCGTCCAAATCATCATATAGTGCACCCGTCGTCCTAGTGAGGAAAAGTCAGGTGAGCATCGATTCTGTGTTGACTATAGGCGTCTGAACAGTGTCACCAAGGTCGATGCAGAAGTCATACCGAACGTGGAGGACCTATTCGCTCAGGTCGCCACGAGCAAGAGCAAATATTCACCAGAATAGATCTGAGCAAGGTTATTGGCAGATAGCCTTGAGTGAGGACTCAAAGGAAGTCACAGCATTCTCCACTCCCATGGGGCTATACCAGTGGCGAGTACTTCCTTTTGGGTATGGTCAACGCACCTGCAGTTTTCTCTCGGATGATGAGGAAGTTATTGACGGTTTGGAAGGCGTTGTGAATTTCATGATGACATTCTGATAGCATCTGAGACATGGCAGAGCATATGAGACAGCTAGGAGCAGTTTTGGAGGCTGAGAACAAGCCATCTCACAGCCAGACCAACAAAGTGCCAGGTTGGTTTTCCAAGCCTGGAGTTCCTAGGTTTTGTTGTCGGAGGCGACACAAAGCAGCCAGAAAAGGGAAAGTGGAGAAGATGATGAATTCAGAGAGACCAAAGACCAAAACAGAAGTCAGGAGTCTGCTAGGTTTTATTGGTTTCTATAGGGAGTTTGTTCCAAATTTCGCTGCATATCACAAGTCCTCTCAGTGATTTGGTCAAGGCAGGAAACCGCAGTGGTCGAATGGTCAGACGCTGCAGAGCAAGCACTGCAGACAGTGCTAGAACGACTAGGCTCCCGTCCCATCTTGAAGCTACCTGATATGTCTAAACCATTTCTGTTGCGTACAGATGCATCAGGTGGTGGGATAGGTGCAGTATTGTTGCAGGAGCATGAAGGGGTCGAGTTTCCTGTGAGGTATGCTAGCAGGAAGTTGACAAAGTGTGAAGAAGGGTACGCAACTGTAGAGAAGGAGTGTTTAGCCGTTGTGTGGGCCGTGCAGAAATTCCACAAATACTTGTATGGGAAAGAGTTCGTGATAGAGACTGATCATCAACCACTCAAATTCCTGCAGGAGGCGCAGCTGAAAAACAGCAGAGTGCTGCGTTGGGCAATGGCATTGCAGCCCTACAGGTATCGAGTCCAGTACATCCCAGGTCGACAGAATGTCGGAGCTGACTATTTAAGCCGTGTAGTCTAGCAAGCTGCAACTCAGAGGAAGTCAGTCATATCCGGGGTGCTTTGTTGATAATATGTGTTGATTACAGTTATGTTGAGTGGATATGGGTTCATTCCCAGTTGGCTATGGTTCATATTTTCTGTGTGAGACTTGTTCATATTTTCTTTGTGAGGCTTGTTCATGTGAATGTAGTTTATGCTTGAGCATACAGTCGCTTGTGTAGTGATGCATTATTTGCAATAAGTGAGGATGGAGATTCCTCAGTGAAGTGTCATGGATCGTTGTCATATTAGATTGTGCTTTTCATAATAATCGTGAAGAGAAGATGTGGCAAATCCGCAGGTAGGGGATTGCATAGGTGCGCACAGAGGTTGTTATAAAATGAGTTGAAATAACGCAAAAGCGCACGTCAATGATAACTCATTGGAGCGGTATTCACTAATGATATATTTTATAAATTATAAACCGTTTGTTGTAAAGTATTTTCCAAACTTTGCACGTGTAGCTGTGTGTCAGCAAATTCGGTTGTTGTTTTTTTGTACCGTTGTTTTGAGACAATGCGGAGCATAGTCTTTTGCAAGGGGGAAATTGTCACAGACAAAAATAGAACAACCAAAGTCGTGGTCCGTCGCCAGCTAGCTCAACTGGCATAAGCTCAAACTCAAATATTCTGGGCGCCAGGTAGACGGCCTCGTGTGTCGGGTCCAGCCAATTAAGCATAGCGGAGAGGCTCCATGGAGACGGTCTGTCCAGCCAGACAGACTAAGTAGCTGACCGACGCATCGATGTCTGGTCAGACGAGTCTCGACGCCTGGATCAGACTCATCCGGCCAATTTGTGGGACCAGTGCCCACAATTAAGTCGACGTCGCCGGAAAGGGAGAGGGAGAAGGTACTGTGTAGTGGGGGTGAAATCTAGCTAATTAATTAAATGACCATTGACCACCACAGAGAGCAAGGCAGGTAGATGTGACTGTCATGATTTGAATATCCAATGGAATTAGAGGGAGGTAACTTCGGGTACGAGGCGGTAAAAATACTGACCAATGGTACTCGCCCTTTTGACAGATCGGAACGGGATAAGAAAGATGTGAGAGTGAGGGAACGAGAGAACAGGAGAGAGAACGAACAGACAGACAGAGAGGAAGAGGTTCTGGTGTAAGCTCTGCAGGAGAGAAGAGCAGAGAGATGAGGGGAGAAGAGGAAGAACCAAGTTGAGGCATTAGCACGAGATATAGTCCTGCAGAGGAAGGACTAAGGAGAGATGTGGAGAGAGAGAGTTGCTAACTGATGAAGAGAAAAAAAAAGAAAAGAAAAGCAACCATGTCCATTTGATAGAGCAGACTAGAAGAGAGAGAGAGTGCAATGCGTTAATGCAGGAAGAAAGAAAGGAGAACAGATCGATGTCTGATAATCACTGTTCGATCTGAACCGGGGTTCGACCTCATACCTGGCAGCGTCACTTCGTCAAGCAGAACCACAGGCCAACACCAGTGCCAGCAGTCTAACCTGACCAGTGCCAGCAGTCCAACCTGACGAGTGCCAGCAGTTGTGTTGTGCTTGTGAA
Source organism: Conus ventricosus (assembly GCA_018398815.1). NCBI lineage: Eukaryota > Metazoa > Mollusca > Gastropoda > Neogastropoda > Conidae > Conus > Conus ventricosus. The sequence goes on along the minus strand of JAFLJL010017563.1, from coordinate 7,815 downwards.
AGTGACAGTGAAAAGGAAAAAAAAAAGAGAAAAGAAAAGACAGTGATTCGTGTATAGTCTAAGATCACCTGGCCAGGTAAAGTAGAAATCTATTTATACCCGGGTTAGTTAATGATGATTTAGATAAAATTGGTTTTGTGAAGTTCAAGGAAAGAGAGGATGTTTCATTTGTTTGATTCCATATGCATTGATGTTTCTTTCTATGATCATGTGTATAAAGTTATAGACTTTACTAGTGGTTTGATGTGACAAATGCCTGATATATGAATGAGATTGTAAGCAAGCTGTGAGTGTGTTTGGGCTGTGCGCTAGTCCTTCCTCCACTGACATACCCCGAGGTTGACACTAGGGTCGAGAGAGACGTGGAGAGAAACAGAGAGAGAGACAGAGAGAGAGAGAGAGAGAGAGAGAGAGAGAGGAGAGAGAGAGAGAGAGAGAGAGAGAGAGACAGAGACAGAGACAGAGACAGAGACAGACAGACAGAGACAGAGACAGAGAGAGACAGAGAGACAGAGAGAGAGAGAGAGACAGGGGGTGGGGTCAGGGAGTGGGAAATGTATGGGACTTTTGGGAACCCACCTTCCGTTACTAACGGCTATAACAGCCCATAATGGTTTTCTTCTGTATGGAAAATCTCAGAAAGTGCTTGGCCGATCTTCCTGAAAATTTGTAAGTATGTTCATTATGGGTCACAGATGATGGCCGATGTTACCAGAATAGCCGTTACTAACGGCTATAACGACCCAAATCGGTTTTTCCTCTTTATGGAAAATCTCAACGCATATTCAAGATGAAGTGAGATTACTTTTATGTGCTTTGCATCTTGTTGTATGTTATTCTTTCCTATTTTGAACTAGTACTGTTGTTTCAGCTGACGAAGCTCAATTTGACAACAACAACAAAAGAGCTGTGTTGAAGTAGGAACATGGGGAGGAGGAAAAGCAAGGTGGGTTGCTTGCGTGTTGTGTTCCTTTTCTTCCCCTGGGGGTGATATAATCGATCAATCAATCAATCAATCAATCAGTCAATCAATCAATCAATCAATCAATCAAATCAATCAATCACAATCAATCAATCAGTCAGTCAGTCAGTCAGTCAATTCATCGATTGATCGACCGAACGACTGAGCGAGCGAGCGATCAATGGATCATTCACTAATCAATAAATCAGCTCATCGATCACTCAATCAATAGACCAATCAATCAATCAATTATTATAGCAAACAATCTACCAATCTGTCAGTCTATCTAATCTATCTATCTATCTATCTATCTATCTATCTATCTATCTATCTATCTATCTATCTATCTATCTGTCTGTCTGTCTGGTCTGCCGGCATATCTATCAATCTATCCATCGATCTATAGTACATAGACACAACAACAACCCCCCAAAGCAAGCAAACAAAGAAATACACAAACGAACAAACACAAATGCCCAAATGAAACTCAATGATAATCCTGCATTCTCTCTCTCTCTCTCTCTCTCTCTCTCTCTCTCCTCTCTCCTCTCTCTCTCTCTCTCTCTCCTCTCTCTCTCTCTCTCTCTCTCTCTCTCTCACTCTCTCTTCCCACCTCCTTCCCCTCTCTTTTCTTTGCTTGTTTATGGATAGTAGTGTCACAGCCAACAAAGCACAAAGTAATACTAAAACACTTCATCAAAGAAAGCACTGACGAGACAAAGCCGCTCTCTCCCAAACCGTTGTGAGGAGTCCCCACATCTCATTTGACCTACAGAAAGCGTTGAAGCGTGACGATTGTTTTACTGCACGCCGCTGTGGTCTACCTTAACAGCTGTTACAGTTACTGAGTCACAGAAGAGAGAGAGAGAGAGAGAGAGAGAGAGAGACAGACAGACAGACAGACAGACAGACAGAGAGACGGAGGCAGGGGAGGTGGGGGGGGGGGGGTCAAGGAGTGGGAAATGTCTGGGACTTTAGGAACCCACCTCCCCACCCCCCCACCCACACCTCTTCCCCCCACCCTCCACGCCCAAACCACGATCTGCGCGTCTAGACTTCAGGAATATGTGACAGGCGTCTAGTTTTACAGGCATAATTCTCCAATACAGTGACAGACCAGTCTCGACCCTTCTTCCCTCCTCATTGTTGTACTCCCAGTTCTTATAGAACAGACAGTACTTTACAATGAGAACGAAGAAATGCTGTCTGTGTGTCTGTCTGTCTGTCTGTCCGTCCGTGGTCAAAATGTTTCCACTCGTTCCAGACAAAACTACTGGGCCGATCTTTCTTAAATCTGTAGTATGTTCATTATGGATCACGGATGATGCCCATGTTTTATTTTACCGTTATAGACATTACTAATGGCTATAACTGCCCATAACGGTTTCTCTTCTCTATGGAACATCTCAGAAAGTACTTGGCCGATCTATCTGAAAATGTGTAGGTATGTTCATTATGGTTATGGATGATACCTGATGCTTTCTTTTACCGTTATATCCGTTACTAACGGCTATAACAGCCCATAATGGTTTTCTTCTGTAAGGAAAATCTCAGAAAGTGCTTGGCCGATCTTTCTGAAAATTTGTAAGTATGTTCATTATGGGTCACAGATGATGGCGATGTTTACCAGAATAGCCGTTACTAACGGCTATAACGGCACAAAACGGGTTTTCCTCTTTATGGAATATTTCACGCGTATTCAAGATGAAGTGAGAGTACGTTTATATGCTTTGCATTTGTTGTATGTTATTCTTTCCTATTTTGAACTAGTACTGTTGCTTCAGCTGACGAAGCTCAACTGATTAAAAAAAAAAGAGCTGTGTTGAAGTAGGAACACGGGGAGGAGGGAAAAGTAAGGTGGGTTGCTTGCGTGTTGTGTTCCTTTTTTTTTCCCTGTCGGTGATCTAATCGATCGATCGATCAATCAATCAATCAATCAATCAGTCAATCAATCAGTCAGTCAATTCATCGATTGATCGACCGAACGACTGAGCGAGCGAGCGATCAATGGATCATTCACTAATCAATAAATCAGCTCATCGATCAGTCAATCAATAGACCAATCAATCAATCAATCAATTATTATAGCAAACAATCTACCAATCTATCAGTCTATCTATCTGTCTGTATCTATGTGTCTGTCTGTATATCTGCCTATCTATCTATCTATCTATCTATCTATCTATCTATCTATCTATCTATCTATCTATCTGTCTGCCGCATATCTATCAATCTATCCATCGATCTATAGTACATAGACACAACAACAACCCCCCAAAGCAAGCAAACAAAGAAATACACAAACGAACAAACACAAATGCCCAAATGAAACTCAATGATAATCCTGCATTCTCTCTCTCCTCTCTCTCTCTCTCCTCTCTCTCCCTCTCTCTCTCTCTCTCTCTCTCTCTCTCTCTCTCTCTCTCTCTCTCTCTTCCCACCTCCTTCCCCCTCTCTTTTTTCTTTGCTTGTTTATGGATAGTAGTGTCACAGCCAACAAAGCACAAAGTAATACGAAAACACTTCATCAAAGAAAGCACTGACGAGACAAAGCACAAAGTAATAGGAAAACACTTCATCAAAGAAAGCTCTGACGAGACAAAGCCGCTCTCTCCCCAAACCGTTGTGAGGAGTCCCCACATCTCATTTGACCTACAGAAAGCGTTGAAGCGTGCCGATTGTTTTTCTGCACGCCGCTGTGGTCTACCTTAACAGCTGTTACAGTTACTGAGTCACAGAGAGAGAGAGAGAGAGAGAGACAGACAGAGAGAGAGAGGAGAGAGACAGACAGACAGAGAGACGGGGGGGGGGTCAAGGAGTGGGAAATGTCTGGAACTTTAGGAACCCACCTCCCCCCCCCCCCCCCACCCCCACCTCTTGCCCCCACCCTCCACGCCCAAACCGCGATCTGCGCGTCTTAGATTCCAGAATATGTGACAGGCGTCTAGTGTGACAGGCATAATTCTCCAATACAGTGACAGACCAGTCTGGACCCTTCTTCCCTCCTCATTGTTGTACTCCCAGTTCTTATAGAACAGACAGTACTTTACAATGAGAACGAAGAAATGCTGTCTGTGTGTCTGTCTGTCTGTCTGTCCGTCCGTGGTCAAAATGCGTTCCACTCACTCCAACAAAACTACTGGGCCGATCTTTTTAAATCTGTAGGTATGTTCATTATGGGTCACGGATGATGCCGATGTTTTATTTTGCCGTTATAGACATTACTAATGGCTATAACGCCCATAACGGTTTTTCTTCTTTAAGAACATCTCAGAAAGTACTTGGCCGATCTTTCTGAAAATTTATAGGTATGTTCATTATGGGTTTTGGATGAAACCTGATGTTTTATATTACCGTTATATCCGTTACTAACGGCTATAGCAGCCCATAATGGTTTTCTTCTGTATGGAAAATCTCAGAAAGTACTTGGCCGATCTTTCTGAAAATTTGTAAGTATGTTCATTATGGTCACAGATGATGGCCGATGTTTACCAGAATAGCCGTTATACTACGGCTATAACGGCCCCAAACGGTTTTTTCCTCTTTATGGCATATCTCACGCATATTCAAGATGAAGTGAGAGTACGTTTATATGCTTTGCATCTTGTTGTATGTTATTCTTTCCTATTTTGAACTAGTACTGTTGTTTCAGCTGATGAAGCTCAATTTGACAACAACAACAAAAGAGCTGTGTTGAAGTAGGAACATGGGGAGGAGGGAAAAGTAAGGTGGGTTTGCTTGCATGTTGTGTTCCTTTTTTTCCCCTGGGGGTGATATACTCGATCATCAATCAATCAATCAATCAATCGATCAATCAATCAATCAATCAATCAGTCAATTCATCGATTGATCGACCGAACGACTGAGCGAGCGAGCGATCAAAGGATCATTCACTAATCAAACAATCATTCACTAATCAAACAATCAGCTCATCGATCAGTCAATCAATAGACCAATTAATCAATCAATATTATAGCAAACAATCTACCAATCTATCAGTCTATCTATCTGTCTGTCTGTATCTATGTGTCTGTCTGTATATCTGCCTATCTATCTATCTATCTATCTATCTATCTTATCTATCTATCTATCTATCTATCTATCTATCTATCTATCTATCTATCTATCTATCTATCTATCTGTCTGTCTGTCTGTCTGTCTGCCGGCATATCTATCAATCTATCCATCTATCTATAGTACATAGACACAACAACCCCCCCAAAAAAAAACCAAAAAAAAAAAAACCAAGCAAACAAAGAAATACACAAACGAACAAACAAAAATGCACAAATGAACCTCAATGACGATCCTGCATTATCTCTCTCTCTCTCTCTCTCTCTCTCTCCTCTCTCTC
>JAFLJL010017561.1:7500-16235 GCA_018398815.1 Conus ventricosus | reverse complement strand
GATCAAAGTGGCACCACTGAATGAGTTGTGTTCTGTGTGTGTTGGATCAAAGTGGCACCACTGAATGAGTTGTGTTCTGTGTGTGTAAGATCAAAGTGGCACCACGGGAATGAGTTGTGTTCTGTGTGTGTAAGATCAAAGTGGCACCACTGAATGAGTTGTGTTCTGTGTGTGTCAGATAAAAGTGGCACCACTGAATGAGTTGTTTTTCTGTGTGTTAGATCAAAGTGGCACCACTGAATGAGTTGTGTTCTGTGTGTGTTAGATAAAAGTGGCACCACTGAATGAGTTGTGTTCTGTGTGTGTTGGATTAAAGTGGCACCACTGAATGAGTGTTTTTCTGTGTGTGTTGGATCAAAGTGGCACCACGGGAATGAGTTGTGTTCTGTGTGTGTAAGATCAAAGTGGGCACCACTGAAGGGAGTTGTGTTTCTGTGTGTGTAGATCAAAGTGGCACCACTGAATGAGTTGTGTTCTGTGTGTGTCAGATCAAGTGGCACCACTGATGAGTTGTGTTCTGTGTGTTAGATCAAGTGGCACCCTGAATGAGTTGTGTTCTGTGTGTTGTTGGATCAAAGTGGCACCACTGAATGAGTTGTTTTTGTGTGTTGGGATCAAAGTGGCACCACTGAATGAGTTGTGTTCTGTGTGTGGTTGGACCCAAGTGGCACCACTAAATTGAGTTGTGTTCTGTGTGTGTAAGATAAAAGTGGCACACTGAATGAGTTGTTGTTCTGTGGGGTGTAAGATCAAAGGGGCACCATGAATGAGTTGTGTTCTGTGTGTGTCAGATCAAAGTGGCACCACTGAAGAGTTGTGTTCTGTGTGTGTTGGATCAAAGTGGCACCACTGAATGAGTTGTGTTATGTGTGTAAGATTAAAAGTGGCCACCAATGAATGAGTTGTTTTCTGTGTGTAAGATCAAGTGGCACCACTGAATGAGTTGTGTGTTGGATCAAAGTGGCCCCACTGAATGAGTGTTTCTGTGTGTCAGTAAAAGTGGCACCACTAAATGAGTTATGTTCTGTGTGTTAGATCAAAGTGGCACCACTGAATAAGTTGTGTTCTGTGTGTTAGATCAAATTGGCCCCAAACTGAATAAAGTTGTGTTCTGTGTGTTTTAAAGATTAAGTGGCACCATGAATGAGTTGTGTTCTGTGTGTGTTGGATCAAAGTGGCCACCACTGAATGAGTTGTGTTCTGTGCGTTGGATCAAAGTGGCCCCACGAATGAGTTGTGTTCTGTGGTGTTGGATTAAAGTGGCCACCACTGAATGAGTTGTGTTCTGTGTGGTTGGTTTCAAAGTGGCACCACTGAATGAGTTGTGTTCTGTGTGTGTTGGATCAAAGTGGCCCCACTAAATGAGTTGTGTTTTTGTGTGTCAGATCAAAGTGGCACCACTGAATGAGTTGTGTTTCTGTGTGTGTTAGATCAAAGTGGCACCAACTGAATGGTTGTGTTTTGGTGTTTTCAGATCAAAGTGGCCCACCACTGAATGAGTTGTGTTCTGTGTGTCAGATCAAAGTGGCACCACTGAATGAGTTGTGTTTCTGTGTGTGTCAGATCAAAGTGGCACCAAATGAATGAGTTGTGTTCTGGGGTGTGGGATCAAAGTGGCCCACCAACTAAATTGAGTTGTGTTCTGTGTGTGTCAGATCAAAGTGGCCCACTGAATGAGTTGGTTCTTGTTGTGTCAGATCAAAGTGGCACCACTGAATGAGTTGTGTTCTGTGTGTGTCAGATCAAAGTGGCACCACGAATGAGTTGTGTTCTGTGTGTGTCAGATCAATTTTGGCCCACTGAATGAGTTGTGTTCTGTGTGTGTTGGATCAAAGTGGCACCACTGAATGAGTTGTGTTCTGTGTGTGTCAGATAAAAGTGGCACCACTGAATGAGTTGTGTTCTGTGTGTTGGATCAAAGTGGCACCACTGAATTGAGTTTTATTATATTGGGTACTTATTAGCGCCTTTCCTCGGCCCACGACCAAGCTCTAAGCGCTTTACAATAACACACTACCTCACTCACTCAACGGGCTGCCTACCCAGGTAGACCCGGGCCCGAAGAGAAAGCCTACTGGCCTCATTCAGTCGTTTCCCGTACCATTCAAATATCAGTCACTTTATTTTCATTTATCTCATTTATTCCTCCAGTTTCTCAACATAGGATGCATGCGATGTTTATACGTGTCCTCCACTTCCCCCGGTACACGATGACACGACAACAGTAAGTGACGGTTTTTTGTGGCTTGTTCTGTGTGTTGGATCAAAGTGGCACCACTGAATGAGTTGTGTTCTGTGTGTTGGATCAAAGTGGCACCACTGAATGAGTTGTGTTTTTGTGTGTGAGGATAAAGTGGCACCACTGAATGAGGTGTGTTTTTGTGTGTCAGATCAAGTGGCACCACTGAATGAGTTGTGTTTTTGTGTGTGTTAGATCAAAGTGGCACCACTGAATGAGTTGTGTTTGTGTGTTTAGATCAAAGTGGCACCACTGATGAGTTGTGTTCTGTGTGTGTCAGATCAAAGTGGCACCACTGAATGAGTTGTGTTCTGTGTGTGTCAGATCAAAGTGGCACCACTGAATGAGTTTTGTTCTGTGTGTTTTTCAGATCAAAGTGGGGACCACTGAATTGAGTTTTTGTTCTGTGTGTGTTGGATCAAAAATGGCACCACTGAATGAGTTGTGTTCTGTGTGTTGGATCAAAGTGGCACGACTGAATGAGTTGTGTTCTGTGTGTGTTAGATCCAAAGTGGCCCACTGAATGAGTTGTGTTCTGTGTGTGTCAGATCAAAGTGGCACCACTGAATGAGTTGTGTTCTGTGTGTGTTGGTCAAAGTGGCCACTGAATGAGTTGTGTTCTGTGTGTGTTAGATCAAAGTGGCACCACTGAATGGTTGTGTTCTGTGTGTTGGTCAAAGTGGCACCACTGAAAGAGTTGTGTTCTGTGTGTTGGATCAAAGTGGCACCACTGGGAAAGAGTTGTGTTCTGTGTGTGTCAGATCAAAGTGGCACCATGAATGGTTGTGTTCTTTTGTGTGTTGGATTAAAGTGGCACCACTGAATGAGTTGTGGTTCTGTGTGTGTTAGATCAAAGTGGCAACACTGAATGAGTTGTGTTCTTTTGTGTTGATCAAAGTGGCACCCTGAATGAGTTGTGTTTGTGTGTTGGATCAAAGTGGCACCACTGAATGAGTTGTGTTCTGTCTGTTGGTCAAAGTGGCACCACTGAAGGAATTCCAAGAAAAGTGGCACAAGTAATGTGATTCGGCAGCAGCGCAGTTCTCCTTTGGCGAGTTGCCCAAAGCTGGCAGATTCCTTTTGAATGACTGGCACCGAGGATTACGACAGAATTATCCTCGATGTAGATGACTGGCACTGAGGGGTTACGACAGAATGATCCTTAATGTGGATGACTGGCACTGAGGTTTACGACAGAATGATCTTTCATGTGGATGACTGGCACTGAGGATTGCGACAGAATGATCCTTCATGTTGATGACTGGCACTGAGGATTGCGACAGAATGATCCTCGGTGTGGATGCTGGCACTGAGGATTACGACAGAATGATCATCGATGTGGATGACTGGCACTGGGATTACGACAGAGTGATCCTCGATGTGGATGACTGGCGCCGGGAAGTTACGACAGAATGATCCTCGATGTGGATGACTGGCACTGAGGATTACGACAGAGTGATTCTTCATGTGGATGGGCTGGCACTGAGGATTACGAAAGAATGATCCTTGATGTGGAAAGACTGACACTGAGGATTACGACAGAAGGATCTTCATGTGGTATGACTGGCACTGAGGATTACGAAAAATGATCCTTGATGTGGATGACTGACACTGAGGATTTACGACAGAGTGATCCTTCATGTGGATGAAAGGCACTGAGGATTACGACAGAATGATCCTTGTGTGGATGACTGACACTGAGGATTACGACAGAGTGATCCTTCGTGTGGATGACTGGCACTGAGGATTACGAAAGAATGATCCTTGATGTGGTGACTGACACTGAGGATTACGACAGAGTGATCCCTTTATGTGGATGACTGGCACTGAGGGTTACGACAGAATGATCCTTGATGTGGATGACTGACATGAGGTTACGACCAGAGTGATCCTTCATGTGGATGACTGGCACTGAGGATTACGAAAAAATGGGTCCTCGGTGTGGATGACTGGCACTGAGGATTACGACAGAATGATCCTCGTGTGGATGACTGGCGCCGAGATTACGACAGAATGATCCTCGAGTGGATGACTGGCACTGAGGATTACGACAGAATGATCCTCGATGTGGTGACTGGCCTGAAGATTACGAAGAATGATCCTCGATGTGGATGACTGGCACTGAGGATACGACAGAATGATCCTTGATGTGGGTGGGCTGGCGCTGAAGATTACGACAGAATGATCCTTCATGTGGATGATGGCTGAGGATTACGACAGAATGATCCTTGATGTGGATGACTGGTTTTGAGGATTTTCGACAGAATGATCCTTCATGTTGATGACTGACGCTGAGGATTACGACAGAATGATCCTCGATGTTGATGATGACGTGAGGATTACGACAGAATGATCCTTGATGTGGATGACTGCATGGTACTGAGGGTTACGACAGAATGATCCTTCATGTTGATGACTGGGCGCTGAGGATTACGACAGAAAAGATCCTCGATGTTGATGACTGACGCCGAGGATTACGACAGAATGATCCTTCATGTGGATGACTGGCATTGAGGATTACGACATAATGATCCTTCATTTTGGATGACTGGCATTGAGGATTACGACAGAATGATCCTTATGGATGACTGACGCTGAGGATTACGACAGAATGATTCTCGATGTGGATGACTGGCACTGAGGATTACGACAGAATGATCCTTCATGTGGATGACTGACGCTGAGGATTACGACAGAATGATTCTCGATGTGGATGTGTGCCAGAGTAAAAGGGGTGTAAGTAAACCACTTAAGGGCACAGGAACTAGACGAAATCAATCAAAAGGACAAAACGCGCTGAATCGTCAGGACATAGGAACTAGATTAAAATATAAAGGACAAAAAGCACTGAATCGTCTAGGAATGGACGACAAAGAACGGCTTGGAATGGAAGGTTGCATTGGTGACAGACAGACATACAAACAGACGGTGAAGGAACGGAGAAAAACAACCACTGTCGTTATTTATCCCTCTGTCTTCTTGCCTGTCTCTCGGATATGAACCACAGTCAACAGCAGAGTACATGGTCATCATCCAAAACAGCATGCAACAACAACAACAACAACAAAAACAACAAAGAATTACTTACAACTCATAGTCATCTTTGTACAGGTTAAGATCTTCTCCCAAAGTCTCCGCATACAGCGCCCATCCCTGTAAAAACAATGACAAGGTGTTAGACCCACATTGACCACAGTCCTGTTCATGGGAAGCATACATGGTTTAGTGTTGATAGTTCGTGTTTATGTGGTGACATCTTTCATTGTTTAGTGTTGATAGTTCGTGTTTATGTGGTGACATTTTTCACACAAAGAGACCTTTTCTAAACTAGGGTCACGACAATTACAATGATCGACTGATCCACGCTTACACGCAATGACATGACATTATGACATGGTTCTGTATTCTGCTCAGTGTCTGAGGTACTGCCCAGCTGAGCAAGAGAGAGAGGAGAGAGAGAGAGAGAGAGAGAGAGAGAGAGAGAGAGAGAGAGAGAGAGAGAGAGAGAGAGAGAGAGGAGAGAGAGAGGAGAGCACTGGGGAAAAAACAGGAAGAAAGTAAAAATCCATGATTAGTACTTCTAGACTAGGGCTGGTAAGAGAGAGGGAGGGAGGAAGAGTGGGGGGGGGGGGAGAGAGGAGGAGAGAGAGAGAGAGAGAGAGAGAGAGAGAGAGAGAGAGAGAGAGAGAGAGAGAGAGAGAGAGCACTGGGGAAAAAACAGGAAGAAAGTAAAAATCCCATGATTAGTACTTCTAGACTAGGGCTGGTAAGAGAGAGGGAGGGAGGAAGAGTGGGGAGAGAGAGAGAGAGAGAGAGAGAGAGAGAGAGAGGAGAGAGAGAGAGAGAGAGAGAGAGAGGAGAGAGAGAGTGCACTGGGGGAAAAAACAGGAAGAAAGTAAAAATCCATGATTAGTATTCTAGACTCTAGACTAGGGATGGAAAGAAAGAGGGAGGGAGGAAAGAGTCGGGGGGGGGGGGAGAGAGAGAAAAGAGAGAGAGAGAGAGAGAGAGAGAGAGAGAGAGAGGAGAGAGATGAGAGAGAGAGAGAGAGGTAAAAGGTGGGATATGTTAGTCATTTTTTCCGACTTGCTGATCTACTAACGTAGAACTAAATGCTACAACACATGCATCAAAAGCAAGTGCACATGTTTATATGGAAACACCTAAATAGAAAGAAGATAAAACAACCAAAACCCAAAGAAAGAAAAAAATGTAATATATATTTTTTTCTTTGTTTGTTTGTTTGTATATATATATATTATATATATATATATTATATATATATATATATTATATATTATATATTTGTTAAAAGTAAGGTTTAAAACTATCTACAGCGGTGTTTCAATCATTGCTCCCAGTCCGGTTGAGCATTTTTTTAAAAATCTCTGCTGGTATTTACTACCATTGTCTATATATATATTATATATTATATATTTATATATATATATATATTTTATATCTTAAAGGGTATTTAGGATGACCATGGTTGACATAAAACCGTTTTTGTATTACTTTGCACTTAGGACAACCGCGATTTGGTCGTCCTAAGGTTTTGGCTGCTACGAGAAGGGAATCGTGCATACAGCCTTATTTCAATACGCTATCGGGGATTCATTGTCTTAAGTTTGTTCTGGGTACATTTTGGCTTTTTTCCAATAAGCCGTTGGAGAGTAATATCGTTTTAATGATCTTCACCTTAGGGAACCCACTGCAATAAAGAATTTTATGGCTACCAGCTTATTTGGTCAAATATATTTTTTTCAAAGGGGGTTGTTTTGAAAAAGAGTTACACATGAACTTCATTCATCACATTAACTATTTTGAAAAACAGAACAAAAGGGCTTTGTAAGTCTTTTCTGTAAAACCGTCGATCTTGCCAGATATACGCACACTCAAGCTATTTTTAGAATTCAATCGTCGCTTGAGAAAGCGAGCATTGAACGAGACCCAAATCTGGGCCAAATCCGATCATTCCTTTCGTACCTCCTTTCAATTTGCTTGGAAAGTTTTAACAAATTTGCTGGTTGTCCTAAGACCCAACAAACACTAAGAAAACTTAGGGTAACCAGGTTAAAATGTATATCTGTCATTTTTTATCTTTTCACATTTATTTCTTTACAACTTCAGAGTTCAAAGTATACAGAACATAATGAGCTAATTTGATTTAGTATCATTTAAAAATTAACAGTTTATAGATGTGGTAACCTTAACATCCCCTTTTACAGTGGTTCCCATAAGTAGCGATTTATACTTATTTATTATATATATATATATATATATATATATATATATATATTATATATATATATTATTATTATATATAAGAAGAGCAAATAAAAACTCAAAATCCAGGTAACATTGGCTTCAGATTTACGCTAAATCTGAAGCCAATGTTACCTGGATTTTGAGTTTTTATTTGCTCTTCTTATCAAGTCTTCGGACTTCCAACTCGGTTCCTTGGCCACGAGTGCTGGAGCGGCAGTGTGCGAGTGATTTTTCTTGTGTTATAATATTATATATATATATATATATATATATATATATATTTATATATATATTATATATATATATATATATATATATATATATTATATAATATATATATATTATATATATATGTCAATGATGTTAAAAAGGAAGGTTAAAACTCAAGGTTAAAACTTTTAAAAAGTTTTAACTTGAGTTTTAACCTTCCTTTTTAACATCATTGACAAAAGTTGCTCCCCAAGGGGTCGAGCACTTTTAAAATCATTTTAGGCTCTTTGGTTATATTCATATATATATAATATATATATATATTTTATATATATATATTTATTATATATATATATATATATATTATATATATATATATATATTATAATATATATATATCAGTGATGTTAAAAGGAAGGTTAAAACTCAAGGTTTAAACATCGACAAATTTGTTTCTAGCGGCGTTGCGCTGTCATCAGGATGGTTTTTGTTTGCCCACCGCCGATGTTATATAGCGTGTGGGCTCACGTTTGCGGTTGTTTGCACGTGCGGGTTGGCTGCACGTGTTTTTTGGGGCTTTCAGGTTTTGTTTTGGATGTGTTCACTAACAACGATTTCCATTTATGCCTGCAGTTGTTTACTATTTCTGTTTTGGTGTTTAAAGTTGCTAAGTGTGGTTTGCATAGTATTAACCATTTTTCAGTTAAACATAGGTTGCACCTTTTTGAAACATTGCTGTATGGTGATGCTCTTTTTATGATTTTCCAGGATATATTGTAGCTTGTTTTTGCGTCTTTAAGTTTCCAGATATATTTGCTCAGTTCTGTTTGGTTTTTATATTTTTCTTTATTGAATGACTGTTTGTGGTTTGCATATCTGGTTTTGAAGTGGTTTTCAGTGATCCCTATGTATGTTTCTTTTACATTTTCTGATGTTACAGTAGCCTGGTATACAATGTTGTTGTGGAGACATTTATTGTTTAGTGGGCACTGTTCCTTTCTGGTGCAATTGCAAGATT
>JAFLJL010017561.1:0-2500 GCA_018398815.1 Conus ventricosus | reverse complement strand
CGTTACCACGTCCTGGACCCACATTCTGGAAGATGACTGGCCCAATACGGCGATTTATGCCGATAGCCCCCAGATCATGATGCTTTCACCACCCCATGGGTCCCTTTCGGTGATGTTGGCATCCGTGAAGCGTTCCCCGCTCTTCTCCAGATCCGGATGCGGCCATCGCCTGGGTCGACGCAGAACCGGCTTTCATCACTGAAGAGGACTCGGCCCCAGTCCCGATGGCGCCAATGCACGTGGATCTGTGCCCACTGCAGACGGTTCTGGCGATGCTGGAGTGTCAGGATAGGTCGCCGGGCTGGACGCCTGCATTGGAGACCAACTGTGTTCAGTCGGCGACGCACGGTCCTGTTGCTGATTGGCCTGCCATGGTTGCCGACGGTGTTCCTGGCTGTGTTGGCAGCGGTTTGGTAAGGCTCCCGTCGATGCTGACGAAGAAGATGGCGGTCTTGGGCTGCTGTGGTGACCCTCGGTCTGCCGCTCCTCGGTCTGTCATCAGTGGTGTTTCTTGCTTGAAAGCGGTCCAGAAGGCGATAGACGGTGGAAATGTGGACTCCGAATGCGATAGCGACCTGCCTCATTGGAACCCCGGCCTGCAGTTGCCCCATTGCTATGCAACGATCTTGACGAGAAAGTCTCGGCATTATGTTGGCGCCTCTGGAAGGGATGATTTGAACTTTTTGGGGTTTGGAAATTTATAGCCCCACAATGGGGGCCACATTGAGTTGCAATTCACATTGATGCACGTGGCGTAGGTAGTCCACATGGCAAATGCACTCCTCGTGCCAAAAACGCTGACCCGGCAACATTCACCCACTGTTACGAGGTTACAACCGGCCAAGACACCACGTACTGCTAATGTTGCACGTGCCAACGACATTGCTTACGTCCTGTTCACAATGTGAACAATCGTGCACTGTCTATTTTTTTCGCGTTTTTTATGCCTCTGAGTATATATTAACATTTTGGGGTTGTGGAAAGACGAAAAAAGGTTGAGGATCCCATAATATATTAACATTTTGGGGTTGTGGAAAGACAAAAAAAAAACACCGAAGTTGAAGTTTTTGTAACACATCAAAATTTGCTGGGTTGTGAAAAGACAGAAAACCCGATGAAGATTTCATAACACATGTCCACATTTGTTGGGTTACGGACAAATGGCAATGTTTGAAATGTATAGTTTGCTGGGAAAGGAGCTGATGCTAGTGATGCTGTTTCTGATGCTGTTTCAATGTGTGGAATATCTATTCTCTTCATGGCCAGACATCTGACTATCGGCTGATCACCGTGGTGCTGAGGCTAACACCCCAAATCACAGACTGGGGGTGGGGGTGAGGGGTGAGGACAGTCACACATGTATTGGGAATTAAGCCCTGTCCTCAACCCAGACTGGCTGTGTCTGGCATGGACTCCGATGGGAAGACTGGAACCGCGCAGCCACGTGTCCTTTGTGCCATCTGTATCACAGACATTGATCATCGTCAGAAACGTTTGAATCTTGTGATTCTTCAAGCTGTGTTTTCATGGTAATCTCACTGTCCATGTCCTCACCTCATTTCTGCTATGGCTGACTATGTAACGGTCTTCTGTGTGTCCTCACCGCATTTCTGCTATGGCTGACTATGTAACGGTCTTCTGTGTGTCCTCACCGCATTTCTGCTATGGCTGACTATGTAACGGTCTTCTGTGTGTCCTCACCGCATTTCTGCTATGGCTGACTATGTAACGGTCTTCTGCGTGTCCTCACCGCATTTCTGCTAGCATGCTATGGCTGACTATGTAACGGTCTTCTGTGTGTCCTCATCACATTTCTGCTATGGCTGACTATGTAACGGTCTTCAGTGTGGACTTCCAGAATTAAAGAGAGATGGGCAGAGTAAGTATTTCGCCTTTTGCTTGTGAGCGTTCCATTGCACATAGCGAAGGCATTCGGTTGATTCACTACTTGATGTTCATCTGATTACTTCCTGTCTGCCTCCTGTCCACAGCTAGCTGTCTGCCTGCCTCACTGCGTCACTGAGAGAGTCACAGTGTTCACAGCTGTCTGTCTGTCTCATTGTGTCACTGATAGAGTCACACTGTTCACAGCTAGCTGTCTGTCTGTCTCATTGTGTCACTGATAGAGTCACGCTGTTCACAGCTAGCTGTCTGTCTGTCTCATTGTGTCACTGATAGAGTCACGCTGTTCACAGCTAGCTGTCTGTCTCATTGTGTCACTGATAGAGTCACGCTGTTCACAGCTAGCTGTCTGTCTGTCTCATTGTGTCACTGATAGAGTCATTGCTGTTCACAGCTAGCTGTGTGCCTGCCTCCCTTTGCCACTGATTGGATGGGGGTGGGGTGGATTCTCATCCCCATAGATCTGTGTCCAAGCAATCATTGCCGATAAGAAGAGACTTCAGTCGGTGATGTCCTGTGTATAATTACTGGGTCAGAAGAGGCAGCACGGAAAACCCTCCAAACGCCAGGCAGGCTTTGCTGTGTCTCCTCCGGTGGG
>JAFLJL010017560.1:0-14572 GCA_018398815.1 Conus ventricosus | reverse complement strand
CCAATGCCCATCATATAACGCCCTCTATCCCGCCCCCTTTTCCACAATACGCCCATTATATTACGCCCTTCATCCGCGCTCCCTCTTCCCTCAATACGCCCATCATATCACGCCTTCATCTGCGCCCCTTTTCCACAATACGCCCATTATATTACGCCCTTCATCCGAGCCCCCTCTTCCCTCAATACGCCCATCATATCACGCCCTTCATCCGCGCCCCCTTTTCCACAATACGCCCATTATATTACGCCCTTCATCCGAGCCCCCTCTTCCTCAATACGCCCATCATATTACGCCCTTCATCACGCCCCCTCTTCCCCAATACGCCCATTATATTACGCCCTTCATCCGAGCCCCCTCTTCCCTTAATACACCCATAACATCACGCCCTTCATCCGCGCCCCTCTTCCCTCAATACACCCATCATATTACGCCCTTCATCGCGCTCCCTCTGTTCAAATACACCCACACCACGTCACGCCCTTATGCACGCCCCTTCCCCTAAAAGTCCACCAAGTCACCTCCTTCATCCGCACCCTTCTGTCCAAGATGCCGCAATGTCATGCCCCCCCCCCCCCCCCCCCCCCCCCCCCCCCCCCCAATATAGGAATGACTGAACGACCGACTGACTGAATGTATGACTGAACGTACGACTGACCGACTGAACAAATGAATGACTGAACGACCGACTGACCGATTGAACAAACGAATGACTTGAGACCGACTAGACAAATGACTGACTGAACGACCGACTAACCAACTCAATGACCGACTGAACGAATGACTGACTGAACGGTCGACTGACCGACTGAATGATTCAACGACCGACTGAACGAATGAACGACTCAACGACCGATTGAACGAATGAATGACTCAACGACCGATTGAACGAATGAATGACTCAACGACCGACTGAACGAATTTATGGCTCAACGACCGATTGAACGAATGAATGACTGAACGACCGACTGAACGAATTTATGACTCAACGACCGATTGAACGAATGAATGACTCAACGACCGACTGGACGAATTATGACTCAACGAACGACTGAACGAATGAATGACTCAACGACCGACTGAACGAATGAATGACTCAACGACCGACTGAACGAATTTATGACTCAACGACCGATTGAACGAATGAATGACTCAACGACCGACTGAACGAATTTATGACTCAACGACCGACTGAACGAATGAATGACTCAACGACCGACTGAACGAATGAATGACTGAATGAAAGACCGACTGAACCAATGAACGGCTGATTGACTAACTGACCGATTGAACGAGCAAATGACTGAACGACTAACTGCCCGATGAACGAATGAATGACCAAACGGCCGACCGTCCGATTAAATGAACTGATAAACTGAACGACCGACTGAACGAATGAATGACTTGACGACCGACTGAACGAATGAATGACTGAACGACTGACTGAACGAATCATGACTGAACGGCCGAACGAATGAATGAATGAGTGAACGACTGACTGAACGAATAAATGACTGAACGGCGAACTGAAATGAATGAATGAATGAACGAGCGACCGATCCAGCGAATAAACGCACGGAAAACAACAAACACGAACGAACGAACACTCAACGAATGTACGAAAAAAAAAGGGAAGGAATGAAAAAACAAAGGAAAAATTAAAAACGAAAAAAAAAGTGACAAAGAATGAAAAAAAAAACCGTAAACGATATAAAACAAACTCGTCTAAAAGCGTCGCGGACATGGTTGGGGCATTGGGGAATTAAAAAAAAAAAAAAAAAAAAAAACCCACCTTTAAACCAAATTTCTGTGCCATTGATTTTAGCGTTAAACATATTTAACCCCTAGATGTACAAGCAAAAACCCTAAAACTTCTCATTGGTAATACTGTGATTACCGCATCAATAGGGCTTACACACTGCAAAACATTGCTTAGAGTTAAAATCAATAGAAAAATAAATAAATATATCGAGAATAAACACGTAATCAAATGGTTAGTAGTAAGCAACTACCAAACCAGATGAATAAATAAACGAAGGGAATGATGTGTGTGTGTGTGTTTTGTGTGTGTGTGTGTGTGGGGTGTGTGTGGTGTGTGTGTGTTGCCTTGCGTGTGGACTAAGCCGTGTATGTGCATGTATGTAATGTGGATATGCATGTATTCATGCAGTTATTTGAATGAGACGGCTGTTCAGAAAATGGTATCAGTCATAACTGAATTTTTAATTAACAACCTCTAACGAAATAAACTACAAAAAGACAAAAAAATCATAAAACATAAGAAGGAAAACAGAATCGGATGAATAATAATATAAAATAAAATAAAACAAAGATCATATGTGAAATAGGTATGAAAATGATTTTCAATTTGTGTTGAAAATACTTTTCCATCATTTTGTTTTTATTCTCTCTCTCTCTCTCTCTCTCTCTCTCTGTATTTTGTTCACTTTTAGCTATGTTCTCTGCTTCTTTGTCCTTCGATTCGCCTCTCTCTCTCCTCTCTCTCTCTCTCTCTCTCTCTCTCTCTCTCTCTCCTCGAGGGAGAGACATAGAGAGAAATGATGATGATGATGCTGATGCTGATGCTGATGATGATGCCGACGACGACGACGATGAGGAGGAGAAGGGGGGAAATGAAGGGGGAGGAACGAGAGGAAGACACCTGAAGAATGATGAACGGTAACAAGATGGCCTGAGCAAACCGTGACAAGGATGAATGATAGGAACGGGTGTGCAAAACGTCAAACGATGAACGTACACTGGAGAAAAAGAGAGAACGTGGTCATGAAGATGAATGATAGACGGTGTGCAAAACGTCAAACCGAGAACGTACACTGGAGAAAAAGAGGAGAACGTGGTCATGAAGATGAATGATAGGAACGGGTGTGCAAAACGTCAAACCGATGAACAGTACACTGGAGAAAAAGAGGAGAACGTGGTCATGAAGATGAATGATAGGAACGGTGTGCAAAACGTCAAACCGATGAACAGTACACTGGAGAAAAAAGAGGAGAACGAGGTCATGAAGATGAATGATAGGAACGGGTGTGCAAAACGTCAACCGATGAACAGTACACTGGAGAAAAAGAGGAGAACGTGGTCATGAAGATGAATGATAGGAACGGGTGTGCAAAACGTCAAACCGATGAACAGTACACGGGAGAAAAAGAGGAGAACGTGGTCATGAAGATGAATGATAGGAACGGGTGTGCAAACGTCAAACCGATGAACGGTACACTGGAGAAAAAGAGGAGAACGTGGTCATGAAGATGAATGATAGGAACGGGTGTGCAAAACGTCAAACCGATGAACGGTACACTGGAGAAAAAAGAGGAGAACGTGGTCATGAAGATGAATGATAGGAACGGGTGTGCAAAACGTCAAACCGATGAACGGTACACTGGAGAAAAAGAGGGGAACGTGGTCAGAAGATGAATGATAGGAACGTGTGCAAAACGTCAAACCCATAACGTACACTGGGGAAAAGAGGAGAACGTGGTCATGAAGATGAATGATAGGAACGGTGTGCAAAACGTCAAACCGATGAACGTACACTGGAGAAAAAGAGGAGAACGTGGTCATGAAGATGAATGATAGGAACGGGTGTGCAAAACGTCAAACCGATGAACGTACACTGAGAAAAGAGGAGAACGTGGTCATGAAAGATGAATGATAGGAACGGGTGTGCAAAACGGGCAAACCGTAACCAGTAAAACAGAGAAAAAGAGAACGTGGTCTGAAGAAGAAAAGATAGGAACGGTGTGCAAAACGTCAAACCGATGAACATACACTGGAGAAAAAGAGAGAACGTGGTCATGAAGATGAATGATAGGAACGGGTGTGCAAAACGTCAAACCGATGAACAGTACACTGGAGAAAAAGAGAGAACGTGGGCATGAAGATGAATGATAGGAACGGTGTGCAAAACGTCAAACCGATGAACAGTACACTGGAGAAAAAGAGGAGAACGTGGTCATGAAGATGAATGAAGAAGGGGTGCAAACGTCAAACCGATGAACAGTACACTGGAAAAAAGAGGAGAACGTGGTCATGAATAATAGATAGAACGGGTGTGCAAAACGTCAAACCGATGAACAGTACACTGGAGAAAAAGAGGAAACGTGGTCATGAAGATGAATGATAGGAAAGGGTGTGCAAAACGTCAAACCGATGAACAGTACACTGGAGAAAAAGAGGAGAACGTGGTCATGAAGATGAATATAGACGGGTGTGCAAAACGTCAAACCGATGAACGTAACGAAGAAAAAAGAGGAAATGTCAGAAGATGAATGATAGGAAGGGTGTGCAAAAAAACGTCAAACCGATGAACAGTACACTGGAGAAAAAGAGGAAACGTGGTCATGAAGATGAATGATAGGAACGGGTGTGCAAAACGTCAAACCGATGAACAGTACACTGGAGAAAAGAGAGAACGTGGATGAGAAGAGATAGAACGGGTGGGGCAAAACGTCAAACCGATACAGTACATGGAGAAAAAGAGGAGAACGTGGTCATGAAGATGAATGATAGAACGGGTGTGCAAAACGTCAAACCGATGAACAGTACACTGGAGAAAAAGAGGAGAACGTGGTCATGAAGATGATAGGAAGGGTAGCAAAGCAAAACGACAAACCGATGAACAGTGACAAGGACAGAAGAGAAGTGGTCATGAAGTGAAAAGGAACGGTTCAAAACTCAAACCGATGAACAGTACACTGGAGAAAAAGAGGAACGTGGCATGAAGATAATGATAGGAACGGGTGTGCAAAACCAAACCGATGACAGTACATGGGAAAAAAGAGGAGAACGTGGTCATGAAGATGAATGATAGGAACGGGTGTGCAAAACGTCAAACCCATGAAGTACACTGGAGAAAAAAGAGGAGAACGTGGTCATGAAGATGAATGATAGGAACGGGTGTGCAAAACGTCAAACCGGAAAAAGTACATGGAGAAAAAGAGGAGAACGGATGAAGATAGACGATAAGGAACGGGTGGCAAAACGTCAAACCGATGAACATACACTGGAGAAAAAGAGAGAACGTGGTCATGAAGATGAATGATAGGAACGGGTGTGCAAAACGTCAAACCCAGAACAGTACACGGAGAAAAAGAGGAAGGCATGAAGATGAAGATAGAACGGGTGCAAACGCAAACCGTGACAAACACTGAAAAAGAGAGAACGTGGGAGAAGAGAAACTGTCGAAGAAGTGTGCAAAACGGTCAAAACGATGAACAGTACAACGGAGAAAAAGAGGAGAAGATGAATCTAGAACGGAATGTGCAAAACGTCAGATGTGAACATACCGAAAAAAGAAACGTGTCATGAAGATGAAGAAGAACGGGGTCAAAACGTAACGATAGAGACATGGAAAAAAAAGAGAACGTGGTCAAGAGAAAAGGAACGTGTGCAAAAGTCAAACCGATGAACAGTGCAAAGAAAAAGAGAAGAACTGGATGAAGAGAACGTGAAAGAGGTGTGCAAAGGAACGATGAACATACCTGAGAAAAAAGGAGAACGTACATGAAGATAAATGATAGGAACGGTGGTGCAAAAGTCAACGATAAGAACGGATGGAAAAAGAGTGAACGTGCGTCATGAGAGAATGAAGAAACGGTTGAAAACGAAAACGATGAAGTTACAAGTAAAAGAGAAATTCATGAAAAAGGGAAAATGAGATGATAAGGAACGGTGTGCAAAACGTCAAACCGATGAACAGTACATGGAGAAAAAGAGGGTCATGAAGATGAATGATAGGAAAGGGTGTGCAAAACGTCAAACCGATGAACAGTACACGAAAAAAGGAGAACGTGGTCATGAAAAAGATAGGAACGGATGTCAAAAGTAACCGATGAACAGTAAACTGGAAAACGAGAAACGTGTCATGAGAAAAAATGAGAACGGACTGAGTGCATAAGTCAACCGTAAAAGTCAACTGGAGAACAAAGAAACTGGTCAAAATGAGTAGAACGGGTGATGCAAAAGGCAAACGGTGAAAACGGAAAACGATGAAACTGGTCATGAAGATGAATGATAGGAACGGTGTGCAAAACGTCAAACGATGAAGGACACTGGAGAAAAAAGAGGAGAACGTGTCATGGAAGAAAAGAGGTAGGAACGGGTTGCAAATACTCAAACGGATGAACAGTAACTGAAGAAAAAAGAGGGAACGTGGTCATGAAATGAATGATAGGAAGGGTGTGCAAAACGTCAAACCGATGAACAATTTCACGGAGAAAAAGAGAGAACTGTCATAAATGAATGAAAAGGAACCGGGGGGCAAAAAAATTTAAACCGATGAACGGGAAAACTAAAAAAAGAGGAGAACTGGGCATAAAAGGGAAAGAAAGGGAAGGGTGGCAAAAAAAACAAACCGATGAACGTACACTGGGGAAAAAAAAAGGAGAACGGGGGTTAAAAAGAAAAGAAAAGGGAAAGAAAAGTGCAAAACCAAACCGTAACTACACTGGGGAAAAAGAGGGGAAAATGTCAGGGAAAATAATATGGAACGGGTGGCAAAACGTCCCAAAACCCAGAACATAAAACGAGAAAAAGAGAAACGTGGTCATGAAGAGGGAAAGATAGGAACGGTGTGCAAAAACGTCAAACCGATGAACAAAAAACACTAAAAAAGAAAAACGTGGCATGAAGAAAATATAGGCTTGCAAAAAACCCAAAACCCAGAACAACACTGAAAAAAAGAAAAAAGGGCTGAAAATTTTATAGGGAAAGGGTGTGCAAACGTCAAACCGATAAAATACACTGGAGAAAAAGAGGAAACTTCATAAATGAATTTAAGGGAAAGGATGGCAAAAATCCCAAAACCATAACATACACGGAAAAAAAGGAAAAGGTCATTAAGTAATGAAAACTTGCAAAACGGCCCAAAACCAAAGAAAATAAAAATAGAAAAAGAGGAGAAAGGTCAGGGAAAATGGGAAAGATTTAAAAGGGTTGCAAAAAAATCAAACCGAAAAACATACACTGGGGAAAAAGAGGGAACGGGTCATAAGATGAATGATAAACGGGTGTTAAAACGCAAAACCCATGAACAGACACTGGAGAAAAAAAGGGAAAGTGGGCATAAGATGAAAGAAGGAACGGATTTACAAAACTCAAACCGTAACATACACTGGAGAAAAAGAGAGAACGTGGTCATAAATTTTAATGATTGGGAAAGGAAAGTGCAAAACGTCCCAAAACCCATTAACATACACGGAAAAAGAGAGAACGTTCATTAAAAAGAATATAGAAAGGGGTGCAAAACGCAAAAAAGATAACCGTAAAACTGGAAAAAAAGAAGAACGTGGGCATGAAGAAAAATTTAGAACGGGTGTGCCAAAAAAACAAACCGATAACATAAAACGGGGAAAAAAAGGGAAACTGGGCATGAAATTTAATGAAGGAACGGTGTCTAAAAAGTCAAACCGATAAAATACACTGGAAAAAAAAGAGGGAACGGGTCATGAAAATGAAAAGATAAACGGAATGTGCAAAAAACCCAAAAAAAAGAACATACACGGGGAAAAAAAAAGGAAACGGGGTCCCTGAAGATAATATAGGAAAAGGTTGCAAAACTCAAAACCGGGGGTGAACCCTACACTAGAAAAAAAGAAAACGGGTCATGAAATAATTTAAACGGGGGTTTTCAAAAAATCAAACCCATGAACAGTAACTGGAGAAAAAGAGGGGAACGTTCTGAAGATGAAGAAAAGGAACGGGGGGGGCAAAAAAGTCAAACGGATAACATACCTGGAGAAAAAGGGGAAAATGGTTTATGAAGATGAATGATGGGAAAGGAGTCAAAACGTCAAACCCATTAACAGTACACTGGAGAAAAAGAGAGAAAAGTGGTCCCTGAAAATAAAGAAGGAACGGGTTGCAAAAAGCAAACCGATAAAAAAACTGGAGAAAAAGAGGAAAGGTTTATTAAAATGAATGAAAGGGAAAGGGGGGCCCAAAAAGTAAAAAACCCATGAACATAAATGGGGAAAAAAAAAAAGGGGAACGTGGCATAAGATGAATAAGGAAAAGGGGCAAAACGTCAAACCGATAAAAAAATGGAAAAAAAAAGGGGGGGGAAACCCTGGTCTTAAAGAAAAAAACGGGGGCAAAACGCAACCGGGAAAAATTAAAACTGGGGAAAAAAGGGGGAAAAAAAGGTCATGAAGAAAGAATGATAGGGAAAGGGTGGGCAAAACTCCCAAAACCCATGAAAAGTACACTGGGAAAAAAAAGGGAAAAGTTGGGCTTTAAAATAAAAGAAAGAACGGGTGGCAAAACGGGCAAAAAACCCAGAATACAGGGGGAAAAAGAGGAAAAACTGGGCATTTAAAAAAATAAAACGGGGTTCAAAAATCAAACCGATGAACATTTCACTAGAAAAAAAGGGGAAACGGGTCTTAAATAATTTATAGGAACGGGGTGCAAAAATCAAAAAACCCATAAACATAAAAATGGGAAAAAAAAGGGGAAAGTGGGCAGGGAAAATAAAGATAGGGAAAGGTTGGGAAAACGTCAAAACCCATAACATACACTAGAAAAAAAAGAAAATGGGCAAAAATAATATAGCATTCAAAAAGTCAAAAAAGTGACAGTAAAACTGAAAAAAAGAAAAACGTGTCAAAATTTGAAAAGGAACGGGTGTGCAAAACGTCAAACCCCATGAAAAGTACACGAGAAAAAAGGGGAAACGTGGGCATAGAAAAGATAAACGGTTTTCAAAAAAGCAAAACCCCTGAAAGTACACTAGAAAAAAAAGGGGAAAGTGGTCATGAAAGAAGGGAAAGGGAAAGTTTTCAAAACGTCAAACCGATAACCCTACACTGGAGAAAAAGAGGAACCGGGGCAAAAAAAAATGAAAGGTTTGGAAAACGAAAAGGAAAAACACTGGAAAAAAAGGGGAAAAGGCCGGGAAGGGGAAGTGAACATTGGGACAAAAGTTAAAACCCATAACCCCTACCCGGGAAAAAAAAAGAAATTTTAAAAGATGAAATTTAAAAAGGGTTCAAAACGTCAAACCCCGTTTCCTAAAAAAGGGGAATGGGGGATGGGAAAAAAAACCAATTCAAAAATCAAACCAATTCCCGACTCCAAAAAAAGGAAATTTAAGAAAATTCGAAGGGCCGCCACTTACAAAACTATAACCGAAAAAGGGTTCAGCTCGGGAAAAAAAGTTTAAACCAAAACCCCCCTAAAACCCCAAAATGACCAACCAAAACCCAAAACCCCTCCCAAATGGGTATAAAAATATGAAGGGAGGTCACTTCCAAATATTTGGAGTTTTTTCCACGAGATTTCAAACCAAAACCTCGAACAACAACTTTACATTTTTTCCGATTGGAACATGGAAAAGAAACCCCTAACCCCCTGAAAAACAAATTTGTCCTCAACAAAAAGGTATGCACCTTGAAACCAAAACTGCCCGGAAAAAACTCCCCCCAAAAAATATTTCTGAAAAACAAATTAGAATTTGGTTGATAAAGCACCCTTAAAATTTTTTTTTGGGGGTTTCCACCCAATTGGGGGCCCAAAAATTCCTTCCAAAAAACAACAAAAAGTTTTGTTGATTTTTAGGAAAAACCAAAAACCCCCGTGAAAAAAATCTCCTGGAAACAAAGATGGACAACCAAGAAAAAAAACCAAAAGGAAACCACCCCAAAAAATGATGTCTTTAAAACTTCTTGAAGAGACAAAAAGGGAAAATAGAAACAAAAACCGACCCACTAAAAAATTTGGGCAAACGCAAAAAAAAGGGGGGAAAAATCCAAAACAATCCACCAAAGCAGAAACGGGTCCCGGAAGACCAAAGGGCCCGGAAACAAAAATTACCGAATCCCGGGAAAAAGTTTTTAAAACCCAAAAAAGAAACAAAGGACCGGGAAAAAAAATAAAATTTGTTAAACCAAAAACAAAAAAAATTTCCGAAATTTTTTAAAAGGGTACCCCTTTAAACCCCAAATGAAAAATTAAAAATGGCAAAAAGGCATCCCGTTTAAACACCCGGGGGAAAAAAATTTTATTTTTACCCCAAATTTTTCTTTTTTCTGAAAACCCAAAATTTTTTTTTTAAAAACATCTTTTCAAATTTAAAAAAAAGGTTTTTCCCCTTTAAAAAAAATTTCCAAACAAAAAATTTACTTTCCCCTCCAAAAAACAAAAGAATGTTTCCTGACGAAAAAAAAAACAAAATCAAAATTATTGTTTTTTAAATTCCCTTGGATAACAAAAAGGGGTAGAAAAAAAGATTAAATTTTTACTTGTTTTTCAACCGGTTTAAAAGTACAAAATTTTTTTTTTGATTCAACCTCCAAAATTTTTTCTGAATTCCAAGGAACAAAACCCTTGAATAAAGACATTAGCTTTTACAACTTTCCTTTTCTCTAAAAAGATGCAAGCCAGCTTCAAGGGATAACCTTTATCCCGGATATTTCAAACCCTAAGCCAGCTTCATGGAAAAGAACTCAAAAAATCTTTTAAAACAAAAGGAACCAAACTTCATGGGAAGAAACCAATATATCTAAAATCAAACAGTAAGCCCCGGGTTTAGGGTTGGAAATCAAATAACTTAAAAATACATAAAGCCTCTTCAGGGATTAAAACCCCTATACGTTAAAAAAAACACATTAAAAGCCACTTTAGGAAAAACTCAATATATCTTTTTTAAAACACATTAAACCAGCTTCATGGTATAACTCAATTTTAAACTTATACCCAGGGCGTCAAGACCCAAATTTTCACTTGACTACCCCGCGGGTTTAAAATTTAAATTTTTTTTTTAAATCAAAATCAATTTTGTTACGACTGAAGACTGTATAACCCAAAGTTTTTTGTTGTTTTTGGCCCTTTATCCCGTTTTTTAAAAAAAATTCTTACAAATTCCAAAAATTTCTTACTTTAATTTTCAATTCTCTTTAAAAAATTCAGATTAATTCTAGCCAATGTGTATCCCAAAACTTCCTCGGGGGGAAATTGTACATTTTTTTTCATAAAAAACTTATTTGGTTTTCAATTTTGGGTTCCCCCTTAAAAAAGCATTTTGTTTTCTCTCCAAATGGCCAGCCATTTTTTAAAAACCCTGAAAATTTTTAAGGGATCCACCTCCTTTATTTAAAATTGGGAGCATGGTTTATTAAACCCCCATCCATAAAAATTTTTTTTTTCTAAGCAAAATCGCTGAATATTTCCCAAACATTTCTTTTTTTGGGGGTAAAACCCTTTGGGTATCATAATAGGGGTAGCGCCACAAACCCTAAACATTAATTACACATTGAAGTGTAAAGCTAAACAAAATTTTCTTAGCCCACAAGTTTTACGTTTTAAACGTTTGGGACGGGTTTTTTTTAACTTTTTAAAGATTTATACGATAAATTTTTTTTTTTTTTAAAAGCACAAAAAAAAAAAAAAAAAAAAAGTAAACGCAACTTTTTTAAACCCTTTACAAAACCCCAAAGCCAAAAACATTAAAACATCACTGGAGAAAAGAAAAGAAAAAAAAGAACAAAAAACCCAAAAACAACCCAAAAGCACAAAAAAAGAAAAGAAAGAAAAAAAAGAACGAAAAGAGAAAAGAGAGAGAGAAAAGAGAAAAAAGGAAGAGAAGAAAGAGAAAGAGAGAAAAGAAAGAAGAGAGAGAGAGAGAGGGGAGAGAGAGAGAGAGAAAGAAAAGAAAGAAAGAAAAGAAAAAAGAGAGAAAAAAGAGAGAAGAGCCGACAAAACCCAATTTTAAACCGTATTCCCATATTTGCAAAAAAAAATACAAGGAAAAAAAAGGTTTAGACAATTAAAGGGAAAATCATTAAAAATAAATTTAAAAAAAACAAAATAAAAAACAGCAGTTCACCCCAAAAAAACACAAACAATTTCATTTTTAAATTTGCATACACATACCCCGCGCCCTCTTTTCCCCCCCCACCCCCCCATCCCTATCTTGGCCCCTTTTCCCCCCTTTTCCCCCCCAAAAAAAAATAAAACTAATTTTCCCAAAATGCCGTCCCCTGCAACCCTCCACAACCCACCCCCCCCCGGGACACACACACACACACCCAAACACACACCACACACACCCACAAAAAACACAACACATGGCAAGCGGGCGCGCGCACACACACACACACACACACACACACCCCACATAAGCAACAATCAAGCAGGTGCACACGCGAGCCGCGGGGCGCACACCAAACACACACACACAACACACCAAACAACAATCAAGCAGGGGCCGCGCGCGTGCCCGGGCCCCACATACAAACACCCCCCACACACACACCCCACACACACACACACACACACACCCGCGCGCAGACACATTAACGCCCACACATATAACAACAAGTGCACTCCCCCAAAAAGAATTTTTTCCCCCCCGCATAAAAATCATTTTAAAAACCCATATGCCCACACCCCTGACATACCATTACAAACCCCACAAACAAAACGCGCATATATCACACAAAACACACCCAAAACACACACACACACAACACACCCAAAACACACAAACACAAAACACAAAGCCAAAAACACACACACACACACACACACAAAACGCACCCGCACACACACACACACACGCGCGCGCGCCGCGCGCGCGCACGCACACACACACACACACACACACACACACACCACACACACACACACACCACACGTACGCATGCGCCTGCACACATACAACCATGCACGCGCACATAAACAATTCAACCATGCGTACGTGCACGCAAGACACACATTTCACACACACACACACACACACACACACACACACACAGCATCAAATCAAGCAATCAAGCAGGTGCAACGCGCGCGAACGCTCACACACACACACACACACACACACACACACACAACACACACACACACACACAACCACACGCGCGCACAGTAAAACGCCCATATCACACACAGACATACACACATCATAACGCATAGCCACATGCACACGCACACACACCGCAAGTGCGCACGCGCACACCACACACACATACACACTCACACACACACACCGCAAGCAAGCGCGCACACGCACACACACACACACAAGCAAGCACGCAAGCAAATACACACACGCACGCACATACACACACACATAAAGCAAGCAATCAAGCAGGTGCACACGCGCGCGCGCGCACATCACACATACACACAACGCGCGCAGACAAACACGCGCAGACACACACACACACACACACACATAAAGCAAGCAATCAAGCAGTGCACATGCGCGCGCGCGCACACACACACACACACACACACACACCACACACACACACACACACACAAACACACACACACAAACACACACACCGCGCGCACGCACAAACACACACACACACACACACACACCACACACACACACACACACACACACACGTACGCACGCGCGCGCGCGCCTGCACACATACAACCATGCGCGCACGCACTAATAAACATATTCAACCGTGCGTGCGTGCCCGCAAGACACCAACCACACACACACACACACACACACACACACACACACACACACACACACACACACGTGCGGCGCGCGCGCGCGCATGTGTTCTCACTGGAAGCCAGTACAGGGTAATTAGACTCACTGGCACATCGCCACTTGCTCTTATGGTCAACTCTTGCAACATGATTTTGAACAGATTCGACTTAATACAGTAAAACGATATTGCTAATCGTTTTTGTTTCTTCGAGCTTATTTTCTATATGCATCGATCTTTCTTTTAAATCGCCTGATGTACAAGGACTGTGCCGTTTGTTTTTTTTCCGGAGGCGTTTTAAAACGATCTTCTGCTTTTTATTTTGCAACAAATGAAATACCAATTTTACGCGAAAAGAAAGATGTCACATGTTCTGAAGATGTCACATGTTCTGTAAATTCCTGTATGTAGTAGAAGATTTAGTCTTTGATATGTAGATATAGTCTCATCTTTCTCTCTTCAACTTTTGATATCAGAAGTGACGCTGACAAAAAAAAAATTCTAAGAAATCCTTCCCGCACATTTTTGATTCCGATATTTCAGAATGACGAGTGTGGACGAAAGGAGAGCATGAACGACTAATGATCGAACTGATTAAGCGTTATAATCATGAATGAGGGGCGAGATAAAAGAGAAACTGATGTCTATGACGAGAGGCGAAAAGAAGAATGTGAGAATGATAAATGATATTAGAAAGGCGACGGACAGAATTGAGGATGGGAAACAACGTGAGAATGACGAAGGACGCTAATAAGACGGGAAAGAAGAGAGGAGTGTAAGACGGAAGATTAATAAACACTGGACAGCGTTGAAATGCTAGCAGTGATGGCCAGAATAAAACAAACGAAACAAAGGGATGAGTGATTGCCGAGAAAAGACAAGGTGGGAATGACGAATGGGAAGCTGATAGGAGACAAGAGGAAGAAAGTGAAAATTCGAGAACATGAAATCGGCCATTGTCAGAGTAATCCAATGACGAATGGAATGAAAAGAGAACGAGAGAATAAGAAAGGAAGGACCAACCAGAAAAGGAGAACGAGAAAATGACGAATGACAGACAAAATAAAGGAGAAAGTGAGAATGGTGAATGACGAACA